>CAIGRB010149068.1:13138-28891 GCA_903798255.1 Fraxinus quadrangulata
ACATAATTCCAAAAATTCTCCTTACTTTTTAACTACACAATCTTCTATCAATCACTATTTTAGAATTTTTTTGATATCCAAAATGGGTGTCAAACAGGGGCTTAATGTGGTACCGACCGTTAAAAATTTTCATCCCAATTGAGTCAACATCTGCTATCACAAACTTCTTGTCCCCTTAGTAGACCCACCGCTAAGAATAATTACATCTCACCAAATATGTACACATCATCAAACACACAAAGTAGATTCTTTAAATTCTGCTAAAGAACAAAGATTAAGCATTAATGGCTAGCTAATCATTATATTTTTGGAACAAAGATTGTGTGTTCAATTTCTTGCCTAGTTTTCAAAAATTCGATGAAATGGTTAGTTGTGTTACAATGTTCAATAAGATGAAAGAAGAATTAAGGCCCTGTTTGATATGACAAGTTTTTCATGGGAGATGAAATTTTTTTTGCCATTTTTGACTTTTTAGAGTGTTAGATAGGAAACATTTTTAGGTAATTGGTTTTCCACTTTTTCTTGATTTGCCACATTTCCTCTTTTTCGAGGTAAATCAATTCCCACCACTTTGATGGGAATTGGTTTTCTAGGTAGTTTTTTTTTATTTTGGTAATGGAAACAAATTATATCCCTAATTGTAACAAATTATATTATTTTAATAGACAATTTTCAAGAAAATAAAGTCAAACGAATATCAAAAGATCCAAAATTTTAATATTTTTCAGGTGGAAAATTATACCATTCAAATGCAATTAATTAACAATTCTGGGTAAAACAAGCTTTAGGTAATTCAATTCCGTAGAAATCATTTTCTTTCTACTCAAATTCCATTCTTGCAATCAAACGGAGCCAAGTTATTTCTCCTAAACCATAGAGGTAGTATTTCTTTAATCTTTGATGCATGTGATATTGGTAGTAATATACGTATATTTGACAGTATTATATTTCGCAGATGATAATTTGACTAGTGAAAAAATATTTATTGTTACACACATTACAGCATATGAACCTACTCCTCGCATTGCACATTCTTTGCATAATATTAATTTTATTAATAAAATATTTTATTGTAAAAGCATGGTCAACGATGTTTTTTTTGCAGCATCGCTAGGAGTTAGTATTTTCTTTTCATTTTGGTAAATTGTTTGAACATAATTATTATGTCAAGTGTTTATAGTTAATTATATATATTCTATTGCTCATGTACGAGAAGGTATTTAGGTAAATTAGAGTGCAAAATCGTAATGTGGAGGCATAAACATCGTTTTTCCCATAATTTTCCTCATATTCTCTAAAATATTATTAATGGAGTTCAGTTTAATTTTTTTCACATAAATTTCGAACGAAATTATAATCGTTTAAGAACTTTGATAATTACTTTTTGTTATTAATTTCAAAATGACGAGGTTCGTTAAATATATTTTTGTCTTCTCTAAAATTTGAATCTTTTTTACACAATATTATCAATAAATGGTAATTTCCAATATAGTCCTGAATTTGTTCACAGTGACTTTATCAATACGTACATGGAAGAAATATGTGAGATTGAGATGCATCCCGTGACATATACAATATTACAACTCAAATAGGAGCACATGTGTGTATCTGTCAATTGCTTCAAAATGATAAAACGACCTTCCATTTTCTTTTCAAATTTGTAATGGAAGACGGGTAAGGTAGAATTGTAATATGTATAATTTTTTTAAAGATATTATCTTGTATTTATTTCATTTATTTTTAAAAAAAGTTTGTACACGAAATATACAATTCTGTACAGTTTTAACTCCGTTTAGGTATTGTAGTCGATCATAAGCCCAAATAAATGACAAATATATTCATTAACAAATTCCTTACAAATTTACATATTTGTTATACTTCGAGGGAGCAAAAGTGCAATTTCGATTTAAAAAAAAAAAAAAAAACTAATTTGATGAGCCGTGAGTGGTTCGCAACTGAACGATTCAGCTCATCCCATTTAACATCCCTAAATGGAATATAACTCTTCTACTCACAAATTTGGATCAAACGGAATAGTTATTATAAGTAGTAGTGGATAATCCACATCTGCATTATAATATATTTTTGGGTAATTAGTATAAAACATTTTTACCTTTCAATGTTATTGTGCAAAGTCCATACCTTTCATTTTATTTATTTATTTATTTTTGGCATTTATAGCCTTATTTTCACATTTCATTGCGAAAATCATCATTTTCATCAATTTTCTCATTTACAAGCTGTGAAATAATGAATATACCAAATAGAATAAATTGCAACTATACTCCCAAATTTTTCGAAAAGTATAAATAAATTCCAAACAAATAATTAAAAATCAAAACTAAAAAATAAAGAAATAACTTTATCTTTTTCCCCCATCTCACCCACTATTTCGGAGATTTCATGGAGCTGCCGGCCTCCATCTCAACAACTACTACCCAACCGCCACCTAAAAGTGCCGGAGTTCTCGCTACAAACAATCGCCATCAACTCCCAAACACTTTTCCATAAACTAATTGAACAAACTGTTGGATTTTGATACCCAATAAATCGAGCGATGATGTTAAAACGATTTTATTGAAATATACTTCATAGGCCTCGACCGATTAGGGAAGTGAAATGTCGACAACACAATTGTCTAACCTATCATGTAATCTACTTGAACCATTGGAAGCAGTCTAATTAATTAGAGTTGTTCATGACCCAATCCAAATGACTTGGATGGCTTTAATGTGTTAGCCCACTTTTCTCTCTTCATATTGGGCCTATCATGTGACCTAAAAGCCCACACCTAAACCATACCTATTTAAGCCATTGTCCATTACTGTTGGTTGTGTGTGTGAAAGTGATTAGCCGTACCATCCCTCTTCTAGCTTTGTGCTCTTGTTGGGCGATCTGTTCTTCTTCCTTTTCCTTTGTGGTTTAAATATTTTTGGCCTTAATCTCTTTGACCTTTTCAGCTCTTTGTGGGCTATAGAAATTGGGGAAGGTGACGGTTTGTGATTGGTTTGGTAATTGTGGTGTTCGATCAATACTGAGCCATGATCTTGGTGCAAGGTTCTTTGGTTTTCTCTTAGCAGAATCAACATCAATTTATTCGACTTCCGTCCATAGGTCCTTCGATTATTCATGATCGAATTTATCAATCATAACATTTTGAGTGCGTGTTATATTCATATTAGTGTTCAACATCAATGACATTACGTAGCATCACTCCAATAACTTTTAAACGGCAATTTCCAAAATTAGACGCGATGCACGCGTATCACGAGGAAAAAGTTAATCTGAAAAATCAATGTTTTGACCCACAAATATTTCAAAACTTAATAAAAAATTATAATTGCTAATAAAAAATTAATCACGTCTGCTCAATCATTGCATTGTTTATTGTCCAAGATGCATTATAATTTTTTCTTAAAGCAAATTATTGCAGCCACTGACTTTTAATTGCTTCAGTTGTCTATTTTTAATCGTTTAGCTTGTCAATGAGCAGTTTTACAAATATAACTTTTGAAAAACAATCTTTTAGGAATGCGGTTAACGAAATAATGATTGATCATTTATTTTATTCGTCATTTAGAAATTTTGAGATACTATAATATTGATTGTTTTAACTTTGACTTATATTAAAATCAGATTTAATCTGGCCAAAATATGCCCTAATTTTTTTTTGCCATTTTTTACTTTTTAGAGTGTTAGATAAGAAACATTTTTCAGGTAATTGGTTTTCCACTTTTTCTTGATTTGCCACATTTCCTCTTTTTGAGGTAAATCAATTCTCACCACTTTGATGAGAATTGGTTTTCTAGGCAATTTTTTTTAATTTTGGTAATGGAAACAAATTATATCCCTAATTATAACAAATTATATCATTTTAATAGACACTTTTCAAGAAAATAAAGTCAAACGAATATCAAAAGATCCAAAATTTTAATATTTTTCAGGTGGAAAATTATACTATTCAAATGCAATTAATTAACAATTCTGGGTAAAACAAGCTCTAGGTAATTCAATTCCGTAGAATTCATTTTCTTTCTACTCAAATTCCATTCTTGCAATCAAACGGAGCCAAGTTATTTCTCCTAAACCATAGAGGTAGTATTTCTTTAATCTTTGATGAATGTGATATTGGTAGTAATATAAGTATATTTGACAGTATTATATTTCGTAGATGATAATTTGACTCTAGTGAAAAAATATTTATTGTTGAACACATTACAGCATATGAACCTACTCCTCGCATTGCACATTCTTTGCATAATATTAATTTTATTAATAAAATATTTTATTGTAAAAGCATGGTCAACGATGTTTTTTTTGCAGCATCGCTAGGAGTTAGTATTTTCTTTTCATTTTGGTAAATTGTTTGAACATAATTATTATGTCAAGTGTTTATAGTTAATTATATATATTCTATTGCTCATGTACGAGAAGGTATTTAGGTAAATTAGAGTGGAAAATCGTAATGTGGAGGCATAAACATCGTTTTTCCCATAATTTTCCTCATATTCTCTAAAATATTATTAATGGAGTTCAGTTTAATTTTTTTCACATAAATTTCGAACGAAATTATAATCGAGAACTTTGATAATTACTTTTTGTTATTAATTTCAAAATGACGAGGTTCGTTAAATATATTTTTGTCTTCTCTAAAATTTGAATCTTTTTTACACAATATTATCAATAAATGGTAATTCCAATATAGTCCTGAATTTGTTCAGAGTGACTTTATCAATGCGTACATGGAAGAAATATGTGAGATTGAGATGCATCCCGTGACATATACAATATTACAACTCAAATAGGAGCACATGTGTGTATCTGTCAATTGCTTCAAAATGATAAAACGACCTTCCATTTTCTTTTCAAATTTGTAATGGAAGACGGGTAAGGTAGAATTGTAATATGTATAATTTTTTTAAAGATATTATCTTGTATTTATTTCATTTATTTTTAAAAAAAGTTTGTACACGAAATATACAATTCTGTACAGTTTTAACTCCGTTTAGGTATTGTAGTCGATCATAAGCCCAAATAAATGACAAATATATTCATTAACAAATTCCTTACAAATTTACATATTTGTTATACTTCGAGGGAGCAAAAGTGCAATTTCGATTTTTAAAAAAAAAAAAAACTAATTTGATGAGCCGTGAGTGGTTCGCAACTGAACGATTCAGCTCATCCCATTTAACATCCCTAAATGGAATATAACTCTTCTACTCACAAATTTGGATCAAACGGAATAGTTATTATAAGTAGTAGTGGATAATCCACATCTGCATTATAATATATTTTTGGGTAATTAGTATAAAACATTTTTACCTTTCAATGTTATTGTGCAAAGTCCATACCTTTCATTTTATTTATTTATTTATTTTTGGCATTTATAGCCTTATTTTCACATTTCATTGCGAAAATCATCATTTTCATCAATTTTCTCATTTACAAGCTGTGAAATAATGAATATACCAAATAGAATAAATTGCAACTATACTCCCAAATTTTTCGAAAAGTATAAATAAATTCCAAACAAATAATTAAAAATAAAAACTAAACAAATAAAGAAATAACTTTATCTTCTTCCCCCATCCCAACCATTATTTTGGAGATTTCATGGAGCTACCGGCCTCCATCTCAACAACTACTACCCAACCGCCACCTAAAAGCGCCGAAGTTCTCGCTACAAACAATCGCCATCAACTCCCAAACACTTTTCCATAAACTAATTGAACAAACTGTTGGATTTTGATACCCAATAAATCGAGCGATGATGTTAAAACGGTTTTATTGAAATATACTTCATAGGCCTCGGCCGATTAGGGAAGTGAAATGTCGACAACACAATTGTCTAACCTATCATGTAATCTACTTGAACCATTGGAAGCAGTCTAATTAATTAGAGTTGTTCATGACCCAATCCAAATGACTTGGATGGCTTTAATGTGTTAGCCCACTTTTCTCTCTTCATATTGGGCCTATCATGTGACCTAAAAGCCCACACCTAAACCATACCTATTTAAGCCATTGTCCATTACTGTTGGTTGTGTGTGTGAAAGTGATTAGCCGTACCATCCCTCTTCTAGCTTTGTGCTCTTGTTGGGCGATCTGTTCTTCTTCCTTTTCCTTTGTGGTTTAAATATTTTTGGCCTTAATCTCTTTGACCTTTTCAGCTCTTTGTGGGCTATAGAAATTGGGGAAGGTGACGGTTTGTGATTGGTTTGGTAATTGTGGTGTTCGATCAATACTGAGCCATGATCTTGGTGCAAGGTTCTTTGGTTTTCTCTTAGCAGAATCAACATCAATTTATTCGACTTCCGTCCATAGGTCCTTCGATTATTCATGATCGAATTTATCAATCATAACATTTTGAGTGCGTGTTATATTCATATTAGTGTTCAACATCAATGACATTACGTAGCATCACTCCAATAACTTTTAAACGGCAATTTCCAATATTAGACGCGATGCACGCGTATCACGAGGAAAAAGTTAATCTGAAAAATCAATGTTTTGACCCACAAATATTTCAAAACTTAATAAAAAATTATAATTGCTAATAAAAAATTAATCACGTCTGCTCAATCATTGCATTGTTTATTGTCCAAGATGCATTATAATTTTTTCTTAAAGCAAATTATTGCAGCCACTGACTTTTAATTGCTTCAGTTGTCTATTTTTAATCGTTTAGCTTGTCAATGAGCAGTTTTACAAATATAACTTTTGAAAAACAATCTTTTAGGAATGCGGTTAACGAAATAATGATTGATCATTTATTTTATTCGTCATTTAGAAATTTTGAGATACTATAATATTGATTGTTTTGACTTTGACTTAGATTAAAATCAGATTTAATCTGGCCAAAATATGCCCTAATTATGTAAATTGATTTTCGTCATTTCGTGACTTCATTGCTACATAAAATATGTCTCGACCACGCAGTTGGACATTTGACTAAGAATAATGCTATCTAGATTAGTGATACTAGAGCACCAGTTTATGTGACATTATATGATATGTTCAATAGAAGGTGAAATATGAGATTCATTTAATTGAACCTATAATTTATTGTCACTAGTAAGCACAAATAGTACTAAATATCTTTGGCTAATGTGTACAAGATTAGAAGAATTGTATAAAATACCTATTATGAGTCTACACCACAAACCAAGCGGATGACATTTGACTACTTTAATATTTTTTAGGCTACATAATTGAGAAGCAACTTCAAGGAATCAATACCAAACACAAGCCTGACAACATTAAAATATGCCTATTTGAATCGATGATCAATCTTATCATTTTTATTTTCCATTTTACTGCGTCAAATTTGGTAGAGAATTAAGCATTAAGCATTCAAAGAAAGAATCATGAAAGTCCAGGTTCTGAGTAGGAAGTTGATAAAACCATGCATTCCAACACCTGGAATTCTTCGTGATTACACAATATCGTTCATTGATGAGCTTGCTCCCTCCATTAATGTGATTGCAGTTCTCTACTATTCACCTGGTTTGATCTTTAACAAATTGAAAGGATCATTGGCACAAATCCTGCCTCAGTTTTACCCACTTGCCGGAAGATACATGAAGGACGATCACTTGGTTGATTGCAGTGACCAGGGTGCTGCATTTGTTGAAGCTCAAGTGGATTGCCAGCTCCTGGAGATTATCGGCACTGGGGCAAAACCCGAGGAGCTAAACGATCTCCTTCCATGCCAAAGCTTTGCAACTGAGGACGCCACAGAACCACTGCTTGCAATTCAAGTAAGCAAGTTTAAATGTGACGGGATAGCAATTGCTGTGAGTATTTCCCACAGGATTGCTGATGCGTCCTCGCTCGGCATGTTTATAGCTGCCTGGGCGAATGCTTGCCAAGGTGACAATATTGAGGCAATTTCCTCACGTTTCAACTCCCCCTTGTTTTTCCCCGGCAAAAATTTTTCTGCTCCTGATTTTGGAGAAACAGGAACCAGGGATATTCATATCCCAGTTGCAAAGATTGTTGCCAGGAGGTTTGTATTTGATAACAAGGCAATATCAGGGTTAAGGGCTAAGGTCAGTGAAGGAAAAAATGGAAAACAGCAACCTTCGAGAGTACAAGTTATTTCTGCGCTTATAACTAAGGCTCTCTTGGCTGTCGATGCCCAGACAACATATGGACAATCGAGAAATTTACTTGTCGCGCAGCTTGTTAGTGTTCGGGAAAGAACAGTTCCTCCAGTTCCAAAATATTGTTTTGGCAACTTAGTGGCAATAGCAATGACTGAATGCAGTGTTGGTGAAGGCAAACACATGGGATTTCAAGGTTTTGTTCGTTTACTGGGCGATAGCATTGGTAAAACCGTTGCAGATTGCGCGAAAATATTGTCTAACGGAGAAGATGGGTACAAGATACTCGTGGATACAATTGTGGGTTTCAATAAAAAATCAGTCAATCGTGACATAAACGTCATCTTGATTACCGACTGGAGCAAGCTAGGACTTTATGAAGTTGATTTCGGATGGGGAAAACCCATGTTAGCAAGTGTTGCAAATGTTCCCATCAAAAACCTCGTCACCCTCATGAATAGCAAAGAGAGCGGTGGAATTGAAGCATGGGTGCATTTGGACGAAAACGACATGTCTTACTTTGAACAAGACGAGGATATAAAAACGTTTACAACTTAGTTTGGTTGCGAAATTAAGGCCAAATGAGCCACTACTTAGCAATTCTCATCAAATAATCATGTATCTTTTCTTGAAATTAATTCAACTTTCGTTCGAATATCAATGAAATCTGTTCAATATTTTTGAGGTGGGAGTTTCTGGCTATGGATTTATCAAAAATGTAGATGAAGTTTTGGTACCCATTTTAAGATATTTTCTTAAAGACTTGGGTAAGATAAATTCACTAGTAAAAAAAAGTCCACTGTAACTAACTGAACTTACGCATTGCAGGTTAACAGTGGTTTTATTTAATTAGATGAAAAATAAAAATTTTAAATAATGGTAATAGATTAAAGAAAGATGATTAATTATTCATTTACATTTGTTTTTTTGGTCCATTTTGCTTGAAGGTTTTCGGTAAAAAAAAAAAATTCTGTTGTATTTTGAATGAATGTGAAATGTGAATGTTGGAAAATGTATGCTGTTTTTCTGAAATTTCGATATGTTAGGTACAATTTGAAACGTCAAATTTGTGTAAAACTATAGAATTTTGAAAACGTAATTTTAGAATCCTGGTTAATATGTTGACTGTATGTAGAGTAACAGTTTTTTTTTCATGTAATTGTAGAATTGCATTTCAACTATCGAAGTTTTTGTAATTGCCGAATTCCTTTTTGTTAGATTTTATAGTTTTTGGCAAACAAAAATATAATTGTAAAAGAGTTCTAAATTCAATGAATCAATTGATAGGTTGTATAGATGCTTTGGGAATCCTTGTGTTCGGTTATGGAACAAAAAGAAAAAGTTGTTGGATTTCTGTTAGCCTGCCGCCAAGTTGTTACTCGAGCGTCCAAAACAGAAACACTTTCGCTCGCCTGTTGCTCGAATGGAGCACCTATCGCTGGACTATCGCTCGAACGACAGTGCAACCATAAAACCCTAATTTGCGTTTTTTAGAATTCTATCTATCATATACTACCAAAAAACCTAAATACTATATATATGCTAGAGCCACTTCGTGAAAAGATGGGTTGAATATTATTCCATCTGAGAGATTGTTTTATCACATCCGACATATTATTTAGCCCCTGTTTGAAATCCATTTTTTTCTCATTCTATTTTTCATTCTTCATTTCAACCTCACATTTTATCAATAAAATAATATTACACATAAACCCAAAAATTCTCCTTACTTTTTAACCACACAATCTTCTATCAATCACTATTCCAATTTTTTTTAAACTCAAAATGGGTGTCAAACATGGGCTTAATCTCCATCGATTCAACCAAAATCATTGAAAACATCAAATTCATATAATCAAAACACAAAAATCCAACTTTAGCATAATCTGTCAGAATTCTGAAGATCAAGGAATGTGACCGAAGTTTCGATTAAGGAGAATATGAGGTGATCCATACGAGATAAATGATTCCAGAAGGTCGGGAGTTGATACATGAGTATGCACTCCAGGAGGGCCATGGTGATTACAATGAGGATGTTAGAAAGTACTAAAGTTTGATCAGTTTGAATAATCTATAAGTTTTTATCGTTTATATTGGATACTACAAGCTTAAGCCCAAAGTTTTTATCCCGCGAGGGGTTTTCTCTATTAATAATTTCGTGGTGTTGTTTAATTTCATGCAATATATCAACTGCAGTAATTCAATTTAGAATAATATTGCATGTGAATTTATGTGGATAAAATTATTAATTGTAATTTGCTGCTGTTATTAATTAACAAATTTAAATTCCGCATACAAACTCGTAACGTTCACTTTTGAATAATCGAATTCTTTTGAAAATGTGGAAATGCCCATATGCGTTGATTCAAATGTTGAAAGTGTTTACAAATTGTGATTATTGTACAGTTTAGAATTAGACTTTGCAAATTGTTTGGTTTTNTTGGGTAAAAAAAAAATTTTGGAATAGTGATTGATGGAAGATTGTGTGGTTAAAAAGTAAGGAGAATTTTTGGGTTTATGTGTAATATTATTTTATTGATAGAATGTGTGGTTGAAATGAAAAATGAGAAATAAAATGAAAAATAAAATGGGTTTCAAACAGGGGCATTGTTTGACATGTATAGTAATTCATGTGCGAGATACAGGAAGGCAAGACATTTGCAACTTAAAATACACAAATGAGCTCCCTCACCCGCTTGGACAATGACTCACGGCACTTTGAACAACACTTCTGATGCCTTGCTCAATTTGCGTAAGTTGACTCGGCCCCACTCTTAGTTGATCCTTCTAACTTTTAAATTACCATTTTCAACATGATATGACTTGCCCCCACTCTTTTGACTACCTATTCGATCTCTTCATTGACTTTAATCACAAATTCAATATTAGGGCAAACAATAAAATCTGAGGATTCCATGATAATTCCAACTTCATTGAATGCCAATGCTTCATGCTTCCAATGCGACTAATTCTTCGCTCTCTACATGTTCTTCTTCATTAATTATTATTTTCTCGGATTGAATAACCGATATTCTATTCAAAGTCTCCGACAATTACACAATGAAGTCTTCATGGGGCGTCTCCCTTTTTTGCTGATTGTTAGTGGAATTACCACTATTAAGATTTTTCGACCTATCCACGTTGATACAAGTCTTACGAGAAAATAAGTAGCAGCCCTAGTGCATCAGCCTACCTTACACTTCCGATCTCTATTCCTATGCGTGCTGATTAAATGGAGATGCTATCTTTTCAAGTTTAATCTGATCTCTCTCTAATAAAATAGTTGCATATCAATATCTCATGAAATACATGATTTTTATATAAATTTATGGTTGACTGACTAACTGAAATCTTACATACTCATTTAAATAATCAAGTTCTTGTAACATTCCTTTAAACCGCAAGACTTCCTTCGTAACTTCTGTAGCATGCAATACGTACTCTAATTAAGCGGTCAAAAGCGCCACAATGTGCTGCAACTATGATTTTCAAGATATACAAGTATCGCATAATTTAAACACATGAGAAGAAACAAAATTTCTCTTATTCCTATCACCTGCATAATCACAACCCGCGTACCTTTTTACTTGAAAATCAACTTTAAATTTTGAAGTCCCCTTAAGGAATCATCTACTTCAAAGTTGCCCATATTCAAGCATAGTGTTAGCCATATATCTATGAAGCACAGTGATTACGTAGGCAGAGGTGGTCGAGGGTGTGCAGGTGGTGCGACTGTGCAGGGTCTCAGCATTGTAGGCATCAATTTTTTTTTTTTGGTTTATTATGTTAATTAAAGGGTACAATATTTTTGAAAAAAAGAGAGAGTAGTAGGAAAATAATGACTCTTATTTAATATTATTGTCCTAGTTGTTTATCGTATCAAGAAATTTTATTAGAGCAAGGGAAATAACTCACGTGGTTTAAGTTCATTCGTAGCTAATTTCAATATGTTGTTCTTAACTATTTTTCTAATTTAAAATTAACTTGCTTAAAAAATATTTTAAACATCTATTATATTAGCTCAATCTCAAACACCCAATTAGCTTCACTAATCAATTGCCAATCCAACAAGACAATAAGTAGTCCAAAATCGAAATGATAAAAATAAAGAATGAAAAGCTAACCTCAAATCACTTTTCTTGATTTTCCACTCTCTCATTCTTTAACCCACGAAGAACAGTTAAAGAGAAAGGCAGTAGCTCTACTATCTGTATTTGTTACTTTCTCTACAATAATACAGTATACATCGTAACATCGCCATTTAATTGATACCGAATGTCTATTTGTTAATTGTTATTTCGTGATTTTTTTGTTCTAGAAGGGTAAATTTTTATTACATGAAAGAGGCATCATTTTAAGTTTTATTTTTTTTATTGGTGCATGTAAGTTTTTTTAATTACATAAAAGGGACACTATTTTTAAAATGTCGTACAGGGCACCCAAAATCTCATGGACCGACCCTATATGCATGCCACATCATGCCTTGTACATCATTGATCCTACAACACAGGAATATGAGACCCTTTAATTTGATCTACTTCTTGAGTAGAAGAATCATTTTTTTTTTTTTTAATATCTAGGTATCCCAACTTCCTTAGACTAAATTCTGGATCCCTAGCCATCGGTCCCTCAGCGACTCGAGGAGGTTAATCGCGGGTTATACCCTTGTTGGCTCTCAGGTTCCTGCATTGTTTATACTCCTGGCCCCAAGAGAGTTCTCTTCAATATCTTCCACAATGTCTTGCCTTTGAGATAAATCTCTCTTCCAAGAATTGTGCCTTTCAGGAATAGAACTCTCCACGCTGGGGTAGCGAGCCCACAAATGCAATTGTTCCCACAACTCGGATGTGCCCTGAGGGGCAGAATATGTCTTCCACAATGTCTTGCCTTTGAGATAAATCCCTCTTCCAAGAATTGTGCCTTCCAGGAATCGAACTCTCCACGCTGGGATTGCGAGCGCACAAATGCAATTGTTCCACCAACTCGGATGTGCCCTGAGGGGCAGAATAACCCTTTTTATTGAATGTAAAGTGGCTTGCCAAAGGAATTGAAGTCACTTTAGATTGAGACATCAAAGTTTGGTTAACATTTTATGGATATAAGAAGTTTGTTTCAAGGCAAGCACACATTGTTCTCTATTTATTATTATTATTATCCATGTCAAGTATTTTTGTTGCATTATTTAAGTCCTTCATATTAAAATCAGTTTTCAAACTTCTCTTAATTTGATTATTTCATGCATATCAAGACTAGTAAATAACATATCGTCAGTATATAGCAACAAGTGCAAATTAACATGATTTTATTACTTGTTTTGAAATGTAAGCAATGATCGTAGTTGCTTCTATTGAAGCCAATGAATTAAAAAAAAAGAGTTAAATCTGTTGTATCATTGTTTAAACGATTGTTTTGAACCATATAATGACAAATAGAATCAGTCTCAGATTCATTTTTATTTGCTAAACCTTCATGCTAACATGTCAAAAAACACTCTCCAAGTTCACCATGCAAAAATGTTAGTTTATGGCCATGCTCAAGTTCCCCATCAAATTGAGCTATGTACTATATTTAACTACATGAGAGAAAATTCCATTATGCTCGACTCCCTAGGTTTGTTTGAATCCTTAGGCTACTATTTTTGCTTTGAACCTTCACAATATGAGCTCTTTTAACGAAAGGTTATTTTAATGATGATTGCAGGGTTCGCAGAATGAAAAAGAATTGAAATATTGAAAAAACAAAGTATATGTATATTACTAAAAATCAGCTTTTCACCTACGAATAATTACCAACGGATTGTATCAGTTGATAATCAAGAATGGATTATCTATTGGTAAAAGTATTAGACTTTAACTACAAAAATAACCAACGAAATTTTCGTTGGTAAAAGTGGTAGCTCTTCACGAACAGATATTTCGTTGCTAATGTTGTTCTTTAATATGTTTATTATTAACAGCGTTTTCGTAGATGCTGTAATTCAACTTTTTTTTTTTTATACAAAAAATGCGTTAACCTTTCAGTTAAAGATTTTTCGTGAGTGAAAAGTAGTTCATATTCCTAATGAAATTGTCATTACTAATATAATCAAATTTAGTAATTAAAAAAATTCAAACATTCTCCTATGAAATATTCGTAGGTGAAGGGTAATTAATTTTTTTAAAAAAAAAATCTTAATCTCCTTACCAATGAATATTTCGTAGGTGAAGATAAATTCATATTACCTACGAAAAATTCGTTGATGATATTAATGAATTTTAACAATGCCAAATCTAATGAATTTTTCTCCCACATCGAAATTTCACAACAAAATCTTTGAAGATGGCTTCTAAAATTAGTGGTCTAATAAATGATTAACCATTTTTTTGAACCTTTCAATTCGGTTGGCTAAAAGTCAAAAAAATTTATAATTATTGAACAATAATAAAAAATAAATAAATATTTTTTTTGTCATGCCTCTTACCTATGTCGCTGTTTAGAACACTAATGTTTACCAATTGCAATGGTAGATATTTATCAATGAAACATCAGTTGATAATGATTAAGATTTTTCTATTGGTAAAATGTGTATTCTTTACCTACGATACGATCCGTTGGTAAAGAGTAATAAAAACGGATATCGTGATTTCAGGAATGGAAAATTCGTGTCTAAAGCCATGTTTTTTTTTTCGTAATGATATTAAGAGATCTTTTTTCACGAGCCTCCCAAAATCTTGATAAAAAGAGACAAAAATACATATTAATACTATTTTTGTGAAATCTTCCAAAATCTTGTGGGTGAGTGAGAGACTATATTTTCATTTTATATTTAGAAGTTATAGAAATGATCTTCTCTTCATAATTAGTAGGGGATATGTTGCCCACTGATAATATGACAACACCACATGTTGTAACATCACCGATGGATAATATATTTTCAACCCACTGAGGCCCTGTTTGATAGTATTTTTTTCATGAAAAAAGGAATTGAAATTTCATTTCCCACTTTTGCCATGTTTGATATCACTTTTTATTTGCAATAATTGGTTTTCTACATTTTCTATCACGTGACCCATTTCTTGGTTTTAGTTGAATTTCAATTCCCATTTTTTTGGTGGTTTTTTGTTTTCCATTTTTTTTTGGACAATAGAAACAAATTTTATTCCCAATTCTAAAAAAAATTATCCCTTTATTTGACAATTTTCATGTAAAATAAAGCCAAACGAACACCAAAAAGTTTCCATTTTTTTGGGCAATCCAAACAAATTATATCCCAAATTGTAAGAAATTCTATCTCTTTAATTGACAAATTTTCATGAAAAACAAAGTCAAACGAATATCAAAAGATAGAAAGTTTCAATATTTTTCAGGTGAAAAATTATATCGATCAAACACAATTAATTGACAATTCCCAACAAAATAAGTTTTAAACAATTTGATTCCCTACAATTCGTTTTCTTTCAATCCAAATTTCATTTTTGAATCAAACGGATCCTAAACATTTATAAAAACATTTTGAAAACGCGACTTTCGTTGCTTACTATTTTAAAAAGGTCAATATTGAGGTCCTGTTTGGTACGGATTAAAATAAAATTTGAATTTAAATCAAAGTCAAACAATCAATATCGACCATATCTTTCATGGATCCCACAACTTTTTAACTATACAT
>CAIGRB010149073.1:0-20150 GCA_903798255.1 Fraxinus quadrangulata
ATTGGGGACAATACTAAAGGAAAAATAATTTGAATTGGAAATATTGGTAACCATCTCTTACCTTCCATTGAAAATGTCCTATTGGTAGATAACCTCAAACATAATTTAGTTAGCATTAGTCAATTATGTGACAAATGATATCATATTAAATTCCATTCTTTCAAATGTCTCATTAAGGATGCTATATCTAAAGAGGTGTTGTTTGTAGGAAGCCGAACCAAATATGTTTATATCATTAATAGCGATTTTGAAAATAATGAAAAATGCTTAGTGAATCTAAAGGAGGATACTTGGCTAAGACATATGAGATTAGGTCATGTTAGTATGGACCTTCTCTAAAAAATTTCCAAAAATTGCTTTGTTAAAGAATTGCCAAACTTAAAATTTGAGAAAAACAGAATTTGTGATGCTTGTCAATTTGGAAAACAAGTAAAAGGTTCCTTTAAACATAAAGTGCATGGATCTTTTTGGACCATCTAGAATCGTTAGTTTGGACGGTAAATATTATGCTTTTGCACTTGTTGATGATTTTTCTAAATTTACTTGGGGTCATATTTTTGAGTTTAAAAGAAGAAGCCTTAAAAGCTTCTAAGCATTTTTGTAAAAAAGTCCAAAACGAAAAATGTTATACCATTACAACCATTAAAAGTGACCATGGTGGAGAATTTGATAACATTACTTTTGATAATTTTTGCAATGAAAATGGATATGAACATAATTTCTCGGCTCTTATATTTAACTATTGTAACCCATGACTTACGATCAATGAAGTTCTTGTTTACATCCTAAGTTGGCTTGAATTTTGTTCATATAATGTACAACGTCAACAGTTTGGTGCTAGAAGTAGGGCTCCTAGCTTGAAAAAGCAGCCATATCTCTCTATAAAATTCACGAAGAAATATCACCATGGATGATTTTTCAGCATCTGGAAATCAATCTCACACTCGTCTTGAACAAACCAGCAATTCACAAAACGTTGGAAGAAGACGAGGTCAAAATGAAACAGTCGACCCTCAAATGACAATGATGAGAAAAGCTATTGAAAAACGTGTCAATTATGCTCAAGGTCAGTCCATCACCAAAGCGAGCACTGACCTGGGGGATAACTATTGGCATTTGACCTCCGATGTTGATAGGTACAGTTTGATATTCTCGATAAGCCTCTGTTAATATGAGTTCGGATATGTGAGGTCAGCTCGGATTATGTTGTTTACCGAGGCTTAAGGAAACATAATGATTGAAGATCTTTTACACATTGTACAAACAGTCAATCGACAAGTGACATATGGAAGGCCTTACATCAACATCCACCGAATGTACCAATAATATGCTTTAGCTTCCTTCCCTAAGTAACTCATTAATTGCTGGGGATCACATGTAAGTTCAACTCATGATGACCTGACAGATCGAGCTCATTAACCAATCCAAACATGCCAGTAGTGTACTTTCTTAGCTCAACACTGTAGTTGACAAGATGGAGAAATGAAGGATGCATGTAGATTTCTCCATATAAAAAGAAGGGAAGAAGAAAATGGAGGACGACACTTCTACTTAAAAATACTCCTAAATTTCATATTTCAAATATCTCATTTAAAAAGAGAAGGGATTACTTGTATTTAACTTTTGTAACCCGTGACTTACGATCAATGAAGTTCCTGTTTACATCCTAAGTTGGCTTGAATTTTGTTCATATAATTTACAACGTCAACAGGTTGCATGTTAGATTGATTGATACTCAACCCTGTAAAACTTGATATTATATGCGCATTAGAATTGAGTTTGACATTGTGATAAAATGAGTTGATTCATAAACTTGATAGGTTGATTTAGTTGAACATAGATACTATACCCAAAACATACTAAATTATTTATCATGTAGACCGAATTTAGCATATTTTAGGGGTGATTTTACCGTTGTCTGAAGATAGGACGTAAACTGGGATTCCACGTGTGAATATTTATGGGTGGATTGTCTTAGAATAATAGGATAAAATTGGGTAAAATTTTTAAGTTGGAAGTCAGTTTACTTAATAGGTGTTTAATATGTGTGTGTGTGTGTGTGTGTGTGTGTGTGTGTGTATACATATATATGAATGATAACTCTTCGTAGCCTTTATGACTCGTATTATTAACTAGGGTATTTAAAACTTGGTACTCTAAAATCATCTAATTTGGGAGTTATCGACCAAAAGCTAGTTACATGGGTCATATAGAAATTTTAAGGGAGAGAGAGTGCCAAAAAAAAATGAAAAAAAAAAATAGGTGCATGAAATAGAAGATGCACCAAATCCCTAGTTAAGCCTCAAACACATATTTGAAAAGACTTGACTTTTGATGAAGGATTATTAGCCTAGTCTAGTCCTAGAGGTCAAAGCAATCAAAGAATTGAAAAATCCTTATTTATTAATATATTGACTTGCAATTAGTAGAATCCACCTGAACTAAAAAGTGTAAGATAGTAACGAAAAAACTTAACCTTAGATTGCACACTGAGAAAAAAGTAAAATGAATAACTTTGGTGGTATGTGAATCATGCAAGAGATGAAAGGATATATTTGACCACAGAGGGTCAGGAATTGAAGCAACTCGTAAATATATGATTGTCTACTTAGTTCTCCACACACGCACATTAGTTATGCATTAGAAGAGTGGATATTGGTTTGGTATTGTGACTTTGGAGCGGTTTGTACATTTAATTCGGTAACTTCATATCATGAGGCAAAAAGCTAGATTGTCTAACTAAATATTTTTGCGTGCTTGTATGTTCGTTGTTACTTATATTACAATTTTGTTTGAGGACAAACAAATTTTTAAATTTGGGGATGTTTGATAAGTGCATTTTTTATAGACTTATTCAATGCCTAAAATCGCGATATTTAATTGTTCTTTTGATGAAATATGTCCTAAATTGTTATACTTTATGTTAAATAGGTAAAACTCAATGGTTGAATAAGAAATTGGAAGAGATAAAAGGAAAATCCTGAAAAAAGAGTGAAATCCAGAAAATATGGACCAACTTGCAACAATCCAATAGTTGAATTGAAACATGAATCGAAGATTGAAGATGCTAGGGTTTAATTGAATGAACTTGGAAGCTAAGAGGGAAAAAATATAGGTTAAAATGAGGAAAAATACGATACATAGAAGTTCGGGAACCAATATGTGAAAGAATGGAAGAAGGTAGCCAAAAATTGCACTATGCGATCGCATAGTTTCATTTGGGCATGCGGTCGCGCATAACCATGCAGGAAAAATATGATGCTTAACTTTTGAACTATGTTGTTTTATAGTTATAAAATTCGGTAGAATCTCAAGTTTCCTTATACGATTAAAACTCAACTTGGCAAGATTTTGGACGTTATCTTTGACCTATACTCGAGCCATATAAATACCAGAATGTCTCATACACCTAAGGAGAGCCTCTATTACTCAAAAACAACTCAATAACATTGAGATTCTTCTAGAAATCCATTGAAGAAGAGGACAAATTCATATTTGTGAGAGGTTTCACTTGTGGAATTGCAATAAGACTATCAAGTAGAATTTATACCCAAAAATTAGCACAATAATTGGGAAGACAACTCAAGAAATATCAAGAATCCATCGAAGTCATCCAAGAATTCAAGATTTCTCTTTAATTATTCAATATTTACGGGTGATGTTTATTAAACCTAGAACGATTTCTTGTATTTTTAATATGTTAAAACTAGATTTTGACATTGTTAGGAGTGATGTTTATTAAACTTAGAACGAGTTCCTGTAATTTCAATATGCTAATCTAGATTTTGACATTGTTAGATGAGATGAACTCTTATTATGAGATTTTTTGTTTGAATAATTAGTTTGACATTAAGTTGTTTGAATACTTGGATGTTTATTATGGTTTAATTTACTTTTTAATTAATTGACCACTAGTTGAATTATCTATAGGTTTAATTGTCATCGAGAGAGATAATAGGACCATTAGCACATAGTAATAAACATTTTGAGTTTTGATAGAAGGTAGAGATATATATCTATGCTTCACATAATTTTTATAGAAGTTTTAGCAGGTTTAATGTTATCTTGCATATTCGTATCTTTCATAGGTATCTTTCATAGAGATATAGAAAAGTCACATGTAGGATTATTTAATTACTATCGAGAGAAGCTATTAAATAAATTAGGAACATTGACCAACTCGCATAATAACAATGTGTCACTTTAACTGTTGGACTAAAAATGGAATAACAAGGGGAATTTTGTATCTTGGCAATACATCTCAAAATTTTAATAATTTTAAATTTTCTTTCTAGTTAGTTCATAAATTAGACATAGATTGAAGATGCTAGGGTTTAATTGAATGAACTTGGAAGCTAAGAGGGAAAGAATATAGGATAAAATGAGGAAAAAGATAATACGTAGAAGTTCGGGGACCAATATATGAAAGAATGGAAGAAGGCAGCAAAAAATTGCACTATGCGATCGCATAATGCATTTGGGCATGCAGTTGCATATCACCATGCGGGAAAAATATGGTGCTCAACTTTTGAACTATGCGGTCGTTGCGTTTTGAACTATGTTGTTTTATAGTTATAAAATCCGATCGAGTCTCAAGTTCCCTTATACGATCAAAACTCAACTTGGCAAGATTTTGGACGATATCTTTGACCTATACTCTAGCCATATAAATACAAGAATTGTCTCCTACTAAGGGGAGCCTCTTTTATGCAAAACAACTCGATAGCATTGAGATTCTTCGAGAAATCCATTGAAAGAAAAGGACAAATTCATATTTGTGAGAGGTTTCACTTGTGGAATTGCAAGAAGATTATCATGTAGAATTCATACCAGAAAATTGACATAAGAATTGGGAAAACAACTCAAAAAATATCAAGAATCCATCGAAGTCATCCAAAAATTCAAGATTTCTCTTTTATTATTCAATTTCCTGGGTGATGTTTATTATAATTTCTTGTAATTTCAATATGCTATGCTAGATTTTGACATTGCTTGGATGAGATTTTGGTTTAATTAATTAGTTTGACATTCAGTTGTTTGAATGCTTTGATGTTTATTATGGTTTAATTTGTTTTTCAATTAATTGATCACTAGTTGAATTGTTTATAGGTTTTATCGTCATCGGGAAAGATAATAGGATCATTAGCATGTATTAATAAGCATTGTGAGGTTCGATAGATGATAGAGATATACATCTATTCTTCACATGGTTTCTATAGATGTTTTAGCACGTTTAATGCTTTCTTGCGTGTTCGTATTTTTCATAGAGATGTAGGAAGGTCACATGTAGGATTAGATTTAATTGCTATTAAGAGAAATTATTAAATAAATTTTAAACATTGACCAACTCATACGATAAGAATGTGTCACTTTAATTGTTGGACTAAAAATAAAATGAAATAACAAGGGAAATTATGCATTTTAGCAATACATATCACAAATTTGATAACTTTAACTTTGCTTTCTAATTAGTTGATAAATTAGACATAGATTAATTACAACTCAACATTGTTATTCGATTAAGGGTATTGATAGCTTAAACTCAACCAAACACATAGTTCTTGTGTGTTCTATACTTAATTCATCATTATATTACTTGATCATGATCCCGTGCACTTGTGGATTTTCAAAGGGTCAATGAGTTTGTGGACACTCCTATTGAGGTGAAACATAGCTTATCTATCTACCCTGACAAACAAATAGAGATACCAAAGACTAGTAGGGAAGTCGATCTATTTGAATGACACAAAACCTGATTTTCATATGTTGTGAGTGCTGCGATTCAATTCATGCATAATCCGAGTGACCATCACATAAACGCAATAAATTGTACCTTTACGTATTTAAAATCCTCTCAGGTAAGGATATTTTATATACTAACCAAGGGCATTTTTATATTGTCGGTTATTTAGAATACTTTGTTGGATCGAGATCCATAGGAAGTCTATGTTTGGATATCATTTGTTGAATGTAACCTGGTGACTTGGAAAAATAAAATAAAATAAAAAATGGTATCATTGTCCAGTTCTGAGGTTGAATATTGTGCTCTTCATCGTGCAACTATCGAACTTATATGGCTGAAAATTCTTCTTAGTGAACTTGGGGTTTGGTACAAAGAAATCCATTTTCCTTTCTTTTCTTCCTTTTTTTTTTCTCTCTTTTTTTTTTCTTTTTGTCACATATAATTACGTGTTGTTAGTGAATATTCTATACATCACTATTCAAGTTGGACGTGTCTGATATTTATGTACCTAAGTTGGACGTGTCTGATATTTATGTACCAGCTTAACGGAGACAAAATACATTGATGCTAGTACATTTGAATTTCAAATTTACATAAGAATAATATAGTCATTGAAGTACATATTTTTTCCTTCTTTCAATATATTAAACTTGTATATATAAGTTTAATTTGTATTCAATAAAATGATTCAGCCAATCATCAATTTATGTAAGCTCTATCACTTTTATCAGAAAAGGACACGTTCAAAAATGTTTCTCGTTCCGTCATCATTGCTGCTTCAAGGCTATTAATCAACATGCAGCTTGTTCAAGCTATCAAAAAGAGAGAAACTAAGTAAGAAATTTAGAAGAAGCTTTAATTAAAGTCAAGGTGTCATGCAGTGAAAATGCTTATCTCCCCATTCGGTACGACAAGCACGCTAACAACTAAGCGTGAGACCTATTTTATCAAAGAGTGCACTAATGATGTGATCATATGCAGGTATTTTCCCTAACATCCTACTCATAACGTGCGTGTGTGCCAGTTGTTCGAGCTTGCCGGCCTCAAAATAGGAGAGGGCGGCCTTGAGGCGTAATACCTCGAGAGCCAAACCTGCGATCCGTGAAAGTTGGTATCAGAGCGGGACCGCTCGAGTAGGCGGTGTTGTTATGGGACAATGTCGTGTGTTCTTGCGGAGAAAAGATTTTGGACCACAGATCGTATCGGCAAGCTGGCGGAACACGATGAAGAAAGCTGTGGGAAGGACGGATGAAGAGGGCAGCGTTGCGCAATTGCCTATGTGCCTTTCAAGGAGTTTTGAGGAACGCACATTGCAGGACACAATAATGAAGATTGTATNATGATGTGATCATATACAAGTATTTTCCCTAACATCCTACTCATAGCGTGCGTGTGTACCAGTTGTTCGAACTTGCCGGCCTCAGAACGAGGGGAGGGCGGCCTTGAGACGTAATACCTCGAAAGCCAAACCTGCGATTCGTGAAACAAGGACTGGTACTTCCAGTGAAAAATACATACAAGTGAGATTTCTTACAAGATAACAGCCATATACACTTAGTAAATTGTTTGCCTTTTTCTCTATGAAACAAAAAATTAGAAGAAATATGTAAAAAGGGCCAAGAGCAAAAGAGATCATAAAAAAATCTACCCCTGAAGTACAAATTTACAGGCATCGAATGAAAGAGTGACGGAGGAGCAAAACCGGGTTGGGTGCAAAATCAGAAAATTGTGTCAATTCTGAGCTTTCTACGCGAAGGAGTTGTCTCTATTATCTGTTTTTCCAATTCCATGAAACTTGAACCCTTGTTAGCAAATAATCTCCGCAAATTTATCACAGAAAGCTCATTAAAGCTCGCAATTGCAAGATCAGCCTGCCCAAGATCGTACCTGCACGTTCAAACTCAAGACTTCAATATTCACTAAATAATATAAGAAGTACATTAACATAATACCCATTTTATCATTCGAGGGAGAAGGCCAGATTTTTAAGGGCAAATAATTTGATCCCGTGTCACGAAAATCATTAGCATTTTTTTCATGGACTAGTACACTTTGTTATCTAATTCATGTAAATTTGAGCTTATGATATTTTCGTAACCCAAGCAAGGTGTGAATACTTACGCTGGATGAGCGCCAATTAATGCTACGGCCATCATTGTACAATTATGAGCAGCGGTTATTCCCCTCGGGTCATCCTCAAACACGATACACTTGGACGGTTTTCGGTCCAACTGGAAAACAATTCTGAAGTTATAACTAAATCATGGTATTCATCATTTGGGGGTGTTCAATGTAAACTGGGGGCAAAAGAAAAGCATTAAAAGAATAAAAGTTACATGTACCAAAGAAGTGCAAACAAGTGCCAGATTACTACAAGTATTTATCCCCAGATATTTTAGACTTTTAGTACTCCCATATATTTGAACATTTTCTATCTTCCCCTTTTTCCGGATCGTCCCCAATCACTATAAAATCATACCTTTACAGCTGCAGAAAGGAATCTATGGGCTATGGACTCCATACCATCTTCCTCAGATACAATTGCCTGCAACTTCAAAAGATGTCAGCTTCGCAGTAGAACAAAGATCCCATTTACTTTTACTTTTTTCCTTTTTACTCAAAATTTTAGACATGTTTAATATATTAATCACTCTTCAGCACCCAAAATATCAACACCAGTTACACCACTAACAATCTAAAAGCACTTTATTGTAATCAGAGTTTCTTTGGTTCTATGCACTTTCCTTAGCTCTGTCTAAGCTTTTCTCTTCACTGCTAAAAGGTGTCTGGAATGCCCTTCATTGCAAGTTGTGCTAGGCACATTTTTAACAACTGTAAGAAATGTTCATATTCGATAAGCCAAAAAACCGGGAGAACTAGCCAAAGATATACTCCACAATCCACTTATCCTATAGCTGGAACTTGGTACATATTCGTTCGTAATTCAGTTAACAAACATAACACCGATTACAACACAATCATATTCACAGGAAACAAGCAAACAAAACCATAAGTTTTAAAGTAATAATGAAAGTCAGACATCTTAATTGAATGACAGACATCGAAAGGATACAGTAGGAGAACTGTAAATGTCAATGCTCCACCAGACACAAAAGGAGAGGAAAAGAGATGAAACAGCACCTGGAAATACTTCTTGAGCCCCATTCGCTCCAAAGTCTCAACCATGTTTCTGCGGTCAAGACATGAAACAACAGCGCAAGGGATGTGCAGTGAAGCTAAAGCATCTAACCATTCTTTTAGCCCTTCTACTGGTTCAGAGAGCTAAATAACAGGAATACTCATTATTGCATCCAAGGCATAAAAAACGCCCACAAAATTATTCATTGAGCAATCTTACTTGGACAAGGTTGTGATAATATAACTGAGACAACCTCAACTTCAGTCTGTCTAGATCATTTTGCTCTTTCCCCCAGCGCAGAACCTGAAAAGTTTGACAAGGACATCAACCCTCCAGTATAAAGCAGAAAGCTGGAAATTGCAATAAAATACCGTTATGCTTATTTTACATATTAATTTATGTAACTGCCATTAGCACACTGGTCAAGAAAAGTTCAAATACACATACATTATTAGATGTTTAAATTTTCCCAGTTGATCATAACAGTTGTTATTACAGATAATTGAAATGAAATAGAACCTTCCAAACAATTTTATTTCGACTTAAGACTAGTTTAGTCAGAATCCAGCATGACCCCACAAGTGATACTTGAACCATTCCAGGGTGACTGTGCACCAGAAAATCTTACATTCTACTATTCAAAAGCTAATAGTTGGATCGCCCTTCAATAAATTATATAATATAAAGGATACTTAAATTTAAAACCAATGTAATTAGTTACCACTTGAATTCTATAGACCAAGCCATTTTTCATTAATTATCTCTTCTACTTGCATCCATGCCATTTAACAAAGTTCCCAGAAATTTTATCTCTTCCTCTTAGTTGAGATGAAAGAGTGACATGTATAAGATTGTAAAATTTCTTATATCTAACAATCAAAAAATAGGTTATACAAGAAACATATAAACTTGTGTTATGTTAATTGTTATGCTCAAGTACAACTGAATAAAGCCTTTATAAATATGGCTTCTCCTTTCTATTGGCTTCAGGGATGCTTACTCTGGACATATCAGTGGAGTACTAGTCTAGACTCATCCAGTTGGCCAGACAAATGAGGGCTTAATAAGATGGAAGCTAAATCATATAATTCTACTGAAATAAAGAGAATATCAATTATTCTGGTTTGTTTAAAACGGGTTTTACCGTGTTCAGTCATAGCATCATCGTGTTACACCAAAAATGTCCCAGCTGCTTGACAGTTTGCACTCAGCATTCAGCAATACTGTCGACTATAAACTAAGCATATTAAAACTTTTTGAAATGTGCTTCGTTGCAAATTAATTTTAATTCATAATTAAATCAGTCATATTTTCAAGCATCCAGTGAGCAAGGTGAATACTGGAATTCTTTGAGAATGCCCTCTTCTGGTGTTAAGGCAAAGAACATGTATCACATGCAGTCATCACAGCATCACACACATTTTTATGGGGTAAAGGATGTGAAACATAAATTATTATGGATTACCAACCTTCTGCAGAACATGATCAGCACCAGCATAGAGCAAAAGTCTTTGCAAATTGTCATCTTGAGGAATCTCCTTTCCTGCACAGAAATCATGATTTCTAACCCCTATGAAAAGAATATCTAATGCACCGTATGTATCTGCTTCTTTACCATACTACAATGTATTAGGGGATAAAAACCCACATTGAATAAAAATGAAAACATAGACAAACTTATAAAAGATTTGGCTATTCCTCTTAATAAGGTTGACATTTTAAAATGGAACCCCAAATCTTAACATCATATCAGAGTTCATTAAGTTCAAACGAATAATTCGATCCGATTAAAACGGAAAAAAAAGTACACGAATTTCAAGAGTGCGCTCAAACGAGTCACCATCTTAGGGAGCATGTTAAGAGATAAATTTCCATATCAAATAAATATGAAATCATAGATCAACTTATAAAGGATTGAACTACTTCACTTAATAACATTTTAAAATAGAACTCCAAATCTGAACACAACGTGCAATCATTCTAAATTGCTCCTACTTCCATGTCATTACAATGAAGTGAATGTCGTTCCAAGGCAACAAAAAATTGAAAATTATTTTCCAATAAAAGGCCAAAGGAGAAGAAGAAAGATGTTCTATGATAAGTGAAGTTTGAAGACCCATCGATGCCGAATTATTAATGTTATCATCATCTCCGAAAACTGGTGAAAAAGCAACCAATTTTCTCCAGGTCTTTCCGTGAGTATTAACCTCATAAACACTCAGATAGATCACTAACCCAAGTAATTTGACTAAGATTTAATAAATCTCATCTTCATAAACTGGCAGAAACTGAGCACCAATATCACCACACGTAGCTTGTATTGTACCCAATGATCATGAATCTTTATTTCAAGGCCACTTGTCTTTTGATCGTCCAAGCTCTCAAAAGGTGAAACTGGTTAAACTGAAAATCACTTCTGTGAAAAAATCGTTCATTAGTTCTCATGGTTTAAAATGGTGGGGCCACTGGAAAGTAAATGATGGCCGCTACAAAGGCCTTGAAGATGGGTCCCCTTCCATTGGTCATTATTATCTTTTCCATTTTACTAATTCCAGTATACTGAGGAAATCTGCATTAAGGACCGGTCTGAGCACCATTATTTGGCAAAGAATGCAGTTTTGAGTAGTAAATTGACGGAGAATATGTGGTTAAAAAATAAGGAAAAGTTTTGGGTTTGTGTGTAATATTATTTTATTGAATAATGTGTGGTTAAAAAGAAGAGAGAAAAAAATGTATTTTGAAAAAAAATGGGTATCAAACAAGGGCTAAATGTGCAAACTCAATATCTGAGATGCAATTCATTGAGGAAAGTATTCAAATTGCCTCTTGGAGATCAACCCTCCATATTAGGAGAATTATTCAAACTTCAAATATGTATCAGGCTCTGCCCCAGCTAAACCCCGTAACATATTAGGGCCCATAAGATAGCAAGACCTGAATTTAACGTATCATTCCTGCACTTCACTGACCTTACACATAAAGGAAGGCTAAGGGGAAACTTCCATTTCAAGTAATTCATGGAAAGCACATTATAGGTTGCATTAGCACTTCTCACTTCCAGTATACTAGCCTTTTATCAGATGTTGCAATAGCACTTCTATCTTTCCGAGAAGGATGTGGTAAGTAGAATATTTTCTGTTATTACAGTAGTTTCTTTTTTGTGTATTCAACAACTTAACAGTTTTTTCATAAATATACTTCCATAATTTGGTCGTGCTCTGGAAGTTCGAAGTTTCCAGAATTGTCCGCTCTAGCAGCTCCCACCCTAAGTCTGTTAGTCTAGCTTGCAATTAGAAGTGTCAGACAGATCTAACAACTATTGTCTCACCTGAAATCTACAATTGCTAGCAGTGCATAGCGTGATTGGCTACAAATTTTATGTTTGAAACCTGCACTGAATGCAAGTCATGAAGATAATTACTACTAGAGGAAATTCATTTTAGGAGAAGAATGCTGCACCTTCCTCAGATGCAAGTTGTCTCCATGCATTCAACTTCAATGCTCCAGTGTCAGCCTGTAACAAACAAATATGGAATTGTCAGATTCAACAGATGATGAACTAGACATAACTTGGAAAAATAAGCCAAAAGAAAAGAGAGACTCTGAGAGAAAAGTTTAAACCATTAAAGAAAATTACATTCATTATTGATTTATCAAACTTTATTCACATTTCTTATCTGTCCTTTTTTGTTTGTTTCTTCAAAGGCATTATTTCCTAGTCATTGTTAATCCTCACACCAAATGAAAATCATCTGCAGTTGTTTTTGCATGTTTCTTTCTTTTTCTTTTTCAAATCAGTCATATCTTATCAAAATAGGACCTAAAGGGAGCAAGGCCATGTACAAAGATATCGTGTAAAAGATGGAGAAAAGAATATATGTTTGTAGAGACCACTCTATTCTATACTCTAATTAATTGACCAAAAACTTCAACAATCAGCTCAATTAGCAGACTATTCCTTTTTCTGTTCCAACAATCCCATTCTTCCTGTCAGTTACCAAATTTTCTAGCATCTCAAGTCCATGTTCTCACCTCAATTTAACCCCTTCCTTCTCATCCATGCTCTCTGTCGTCCTCATCACATCTCCTTCGGATATCAACAATTTTGTGTAGGGGTTGCTCGTGTTGAGTTAGTGTAGGTTGTTTCTTCTCTTTGTTTTGTTCAACAATATTTGGAATTATGCTTATTCCCAGTTTTGAATAAAATTTCCTAGGCAGAAAAATCAACAAAGCCCTCATTGCCAAAAACCTTCCTAACATTTAAGACAAACCAATGTTCGTTCTATAGCAAAAAGTGGACAATTCTGGTAGGGTTAGGATCTATTTCATATGGCCAGTGTTTGTGAAAAATTGGGGCTAGATGGGTTGGATGACTGATTGAATTTTAGAAGTCAGCAGAAGGGCTTTTAAGAGGCTGTTATAGTGCTAGGTGATGGGATTTGTCATTGGGATTGAATCAGGTTTGTCAGGGTTGTCTAGTGGTGATAATAAGGGAAATAAAGTCTGAAAATTGGAGACAAAATCTGGAATTTTAGAATAAAACAAAGAGAAGAAAGGGGAAGAGAAGAGAAAAGGAAGAGCACTCCTCATCCACGCAATGGATAGAAAATCATCAGAATACGATCTCAAATTCTTGAAATGATCAACTCCATTGGAATAAAAAGATTATATATGAATTTATAGTCAAAAGATTTCTCTTACTAGAACAAGAACTCGACTCTAAATATGGAACTTACAGATATGGAGTCTTTGACCGCAGAAGATTGTTCAAAACTAACTAGGATTGTTCCTTAACAAGTAAACAACACAAGTAAAATTAAAATAAGAACCTCGGACTATGGATAGTACTTCTGTCCAGAAATTATTGAGAAAACCAAAATACCATTTACTCAACTAACGTAAAACAACACATAAACTTCAGTGTATAGTTCATCAGGCTCGCTCCAAATCTTTTTGTGGATAAAATACAAAAATTTCAACTTTACTTCAGTTTAAGTGAAGGCTTCTCTTGCCTTCTGGGTTGCTATTTCCAAACCGTTCAAACTCATATTGCTCACCAATACCTGGATGTCAGTCCACCACAGAGAAAATCAGAGGGTTAATAGCCTTCTCACAAGTATGGTAGTCTCTATACAAACACAAAAATTCTCCAGTACCTAAAACTGCACCTGAAAATTCTCATTGGCCTTTGACTGATCCTCATCCAAGGAGTAATCTCCCACCTTCTTCCTTGACAACCCAATATCACAGGTTATGCGCTGCACAAAACTTTCATTTCTCCTTTCTTCTTTTCAACTCCCCAGCATTGACCTCAATACTTAATCTGTAGGAGACTGAGTTTCATCTAATCTACAAATCCAATGACAGTTCCCTCGTTGACGAGTTAAAAGTCCCTACCATAAGCCACGCAGGTAATTTTTTACGTTCACCCAGCATTCTTTTATTTTGACATAGGATGTGTTAGACCTCCTTTAGGTTTTACCTTTTAAGAAAAAGGTTTCAAAGTCAGAATCGCCTCTGAGTTCTATGCCAAAAAAATCCTGCAACTTTTTGCCCAAAGATTTACCTACTTTCTCTTCTTCACCGTTCTCTCTGGACCACGATTCAGTCTTCATGCAGTGATTATGTCTATATATCTATCAAGATCCTCCTGCGTGCAATCACTAGATGTTCACAAAGTATTAATTAACCACCTTCTTTCTATGTAAGAATACATGGATATATGTCACCTTCCTTTGTCAAATATAATATGTTTCTGTATCAAAGTCGACTGCATGTTTAATCAAAAAATATCCAAAGAAGCTAGACAAAACCACAAAATATATGGACAATAAAATGATTGGTTAGTCAATGTACCCTTTGTAGACTACTGCATGAAGTACAAACATAAATATCCACTTATTACTGATTTGACTGATATAGATGTGGCTTTTTGGGAAAAACTAAGATTTGGGAAGAAACACTTAAATGGAACACATAACTGAAATTAAAAATTTTACCACAACATTGTCCCATGAGAATATAAGCCCATAAGCTTCATCGGGCTTCATGGCATACCGAATTCTTTGAAGAAAACCTTCTTGCAATCTATCATTTAAAAAGTCCTATGCACAGCACCAAACAAGAGTAAGTTACAAATAATATTTGCAAGATGATTTTAACCATAAATCCACGGCTAATTTCAAGAAACGGCAAAAATAGATGATATAGAATACATCAAAGGCAGCTTACCACATCAACTTTAAGGGGTCCATCAGGTCTAAATGTTTCAAAACCTTCCCCATATTCAGCTCCAATTGCCTAAATACATCAAATTAAGACCATGGTTTATATATATAATTACTTCCCAAAATTTAAGCTTTAAGCTTCCACAAATCCGTGTGTGCCTCGCACACAAGAATTTGATATTCAACACCAGCAATTTAACCAAGTTCATTCTTAGCATAAATTGCAAACTTCGAATTACAACCCCAAACTTAAGCCCAAAAGGTTCACAAGTTCAAAAAAAATAAAAAATAAAATAAAATAAAAACAACAACAACAACAACAAATAACTCTTTCAGCATAACTTGTTCTTCAGAATAAAATTCAGGAATACAAATTCCGAAAAAGTTTTCTGCACTTATAAATTCAAAATAACTAATAAACATTAAAGAAAATCACCCGTTAGAGAAACAAGAAAGTACCTCTTCCATGAAAATTTTATTCGGTAAAGCTGGAAACCCGTTAACTGACCCATTTTCATCCGACCCACAAGCCTTTGTAACCAGTATGCTATGATTTTGATAATTACTAGATGATTTTGAACGCTGTTTTCAAAAGAAATAGAACTCTATTAATTAGAGATAATTAACAATAAAAATAGCCAGAAAACACTATAGAAAGAAATAAACCGTTAATCTGAGTTTAGCTGGGAAGTGAGGAGAAAACGACGTCGCAGTTAGAGGGAGAAATGAGGAGCTTCTGAAGCTCAGAGAGGCTTCCATTTTTAGCGCAGAAAGAACCGTTCAGTACAACTCTCGTATAAAATAGCCGCCGTTAAAACTTTAGTTGGTCAAAACACATCCATCGTGCTGGGCTAGGCAAAATCACCCACGTGCCTTCGGACTTAGAAAAGTAGACTTAGTTGATATTTTAGTCGAAATCCAACCTTTCAAATTGAAGAGAGATTCCAAATATTACGTAGAATCAAATTATTTACAAAATACTCAGAAGTTGAATATCCGAAATGAACCAACGCCCACCTTTATATTTTGCCGTTGATAAGTAATAATTATGTCTTATTTATTAGTTTTAATTAAAAATAAATAAAAATTAGATCAGCAATCAGAAATAAATAAAGAAGATGTTGAAAAAATTGGATATCCTAACTTTCAAAGGAGAAACTTGCAAAGTTCAAGAGAACCATTAAAAAAAAAATATGAAGAATTAAGATGAATTAGATATTCATAATTGTTTTTTGTTATTTTTATTTTTAAAATATTCAAAGTTTAATGAATAGTTTCGTTTGAAGAAATATCCAAACCAAATCACTTGACTTCCATCCCTAAAAATAGATAAACCCCCATTTGGTTTGACTAAAAATTACGTTTTAGTATATTTTAATAAAATGATGAAATATGTGGTTAAAAAGTTGATAAAAATTATAAGTATCATAAAATATATAGTTAAAAATGAGTTTAAAACAATAAATTTTAAAATGACGAAATAGGGCAAAATTTGAATGAAAAGGTGGTACATATGGACAAAGGGCAAATTTGACAATAGTTCTACATTTTATAAAAAGTTAAAAAGATACCATTTTTATTTTTGGAAAAAGACCCCTTTTATTTAAAAAAAAAACCAACATTTCAATTAACCTCGTTTTATAGTTTATAAAAAATAAAATTAAACTAGCATTTCAAGTTTTCATTTGAAAACAACATTTTTACACGCGTGACATATTGTATTACAATATGTTATTTTTTATTAAAAATATTTGTTTTGCACGGATAAATTTACTTTTTAGCAAAAATTAACGTTTTGGGGCAAAATATTGTATTACACTATGTTACTTTTATTTTTTTTAAAATCAGATTTTACATGGATTACTTGTGTCGTTACTATATTTTACAGTTTATAAGAAGTGAGGGAAGGCTATGAATGAAAAAGGGGTACAAATGGACAAAGGGCAAAATTGACAATAGTTCTATATTTTATAAAAAGTTAAAAAGATACCATTTTTATTTTTGGAAAAAGACCCCTTTTATTAAAAGAAAAACGAAAATTTCAATCGACCTCGTTTTATAGTTTATAAAAAAAAAAAAAATTAAACTAGCATTTCAAGTTTTCATTTGAAAACAACATTTTTACACGTGTGACATATTGTATTACAATATGTTATTTTTTATTAAAAATATTTGTTTTGCACGGATAAATTTACTTTTTATCAAAAATTAACGTTTTGGGATAAAATATTGTATTACACTATGTTACTTTTATTTTTAAAAAAATCAGATTTTACATGGATTACTTGTTGTATCGTTACTATATTTTACAGTTTATTACAGCATTGACGTTATACAAGAAAGAGTACATGTTGTTTCACCATATTTTATTTTATTAAAAATCAATGTTTATCAGAGTATCATATTTTGTGACCTTATAATATTACTTGTGTTAGTTAATTTTTTTATTTGGAAGGTAACATGTATGTTACTGTACTCCCATCCTAAACTCTCGCTTTCCACCACCACCAGTTAGCTCGGACCCATTTTTTATTCACAAATTACCTGCAATGTTTGGCCATAAAATATATGTAACATACTGTGTTACTTGTATAATGATGATATTGAATTATTTCACTAAAGTAACATGGCATGGTACCTTACTCAGTCTAAACCAAAATCATAATATCCCCAAACCTTAGCAAAACAGTCACCACCTCCCAACATCACCACCAACAACAGCCACTATAAGCTACGATCATCATGCCCGACAACCTTTATTAATTTCGCCACCACAAACATCATCACACTTTTTGCCATTGAATATCACCACAATTCAGATTATATATAATAAGTATACTATTTGAAATAAATAATTAAATTAGGAAAAGTGATGAAAGGTGTGGAATTTGTGTGGGAAGTCAACGGTTAATTCACATTTCACCCGATTATTAGAAGGGTTACAATTGGGCCTTGAGCTTTTTTGATTAAAATAATATTTATTTATTTATTTTAATCATTTTCGAATTTATTTATTGGGTCAAACTAGCCCGTACATAACATCTATTACTGAATGATATTAACCACATATAAAAATTGAGATTATTTTCTAACTTATGGTGGAGATAGTTATCACTTTTGTGTCTCTATAAATACATGTCTCCTCTTCGGAAAAACACATAAAAAATTATCATTTTTATATTCTTTGATTCTTCATACTCGACTTTTGTATTTTATTTATTTTTTTGAAGTATATTTGAGAGTTCTAAAATTATTTGTGACAGTGATTTGATCGTTGTATTTTGATAGTGATTATTCAAAGAGGTCGCATCAATTAACAGCGAGAAATTTCACTTTAGAATATCGTGTTGTCATGAGACTCGATCAGTCGTTAAATTTTACTTTTTGCATTTTACCATTCTGCAAGTTACTTCAACTAATTATTTTCCAACAGAAAATGGAGAAATAAAATAATGAAGTTTAGGTTTAGGATTAAAGTCACCAATAACATCATCACACTGATAGCCCAATAATAGCTAACCAAGAGGGGGTGAATTAGTTATTAAAACATTTTTGAAAAATTAATCTAAAATCAAGTATGTAATAATTAGATAGATTAATTCAAATAATAAATATGAATATGAAAGTAATAAACAAAGAGGGATAGATAATACAAAGATATAATTATGGAGGTTCGATCCACCGCAGTGATTTACGTCATCCGTTACCAAGCTATCCGACAAGAGCAAGACCAATTTCACTATGTTTATTGACTTGTGGTGCAATCCAACCCTTTACAAAATTTTCGGTAACTTACAAACAAGAAGCACTGATCCTTAAATGAAGGTGACGACGAGGATGGTGGTCATGTCAAGGGTGGGGTACCTCCTCTTAGTAAAGTTATCTACAAGTCAAGAATGAACTAGGTCAAAAAATATCATTAAACGAACTCAAGAAATGAACAAGTATGAGAACATCTTACCCTTCCTCGCCATTAAGCCAAAGTCTTCGAAGAAACGGCTTGATTGAATCAAATGGCCGAAGTCCCTTGAGTCCGAGGATTTTTTGTAAATCAGTGAACTCAAACCGCTCGACCAACCTTGCAAAACAGATAGAAGAAATGTAAGTATTAGACCTCGTCAGTTCGACAATCACAAAGAAAGAAAATTCACTCACGAGCTTCGGAGTATGAGGTTGGCACTTTGATGTGTGGGACGAGGTTACCCTCACACTCCTGCCACTTTGATGGAAGTGGGCAAACCTATGACAAAGGGAAAGTGTGACTCCCAAAGACACAGTGAATACCACCCCTTGAAATCCCCTTTTCCTAAGGACCAGGCTGGTACACTGTTTGGAAGACATGCAAGGGCATGTCTTGCCCAGGGAGGCCTCCTTCCAAAGTAAGTAAGAACCTACTAATTGGGCCCATGCATTGGGGACGAACTGGGTAGGTACCAGGCTACAAAGTCTAAGGAGTGTCCTAAAGAAAGGGTGGATCGGCAGGTAAAGCCCAGCGTTCAGTAAATACTCACTAACGGTGACGCAGCCTTTTATAGGATAATAGGCTCATTCATTAGGAGAAGGGAAAATGAGTTCTATGTCATGAGGGATTCCATATTTTTCCCTAAGGTTGGCAAAGTATGTGGGTCTACAGAAGATGGAATTTCGGCTACTCCCCAGGCTATCTCATTGGCCCCATTATCACCCCATGATGTTGAAGCACCTCGCCCTCCCTCAACAGCTCATACGAGGTCGGCTGTGTTGGTAATTTGAAACCCCATCTCACTGGTTAACTCACTGACATTTACTTCCGACTATGAAGAAGCCATTGACTCACAAATTTTGTATGAATTTTTACAAAGCTGAAACAACAAAAAATTACAATACTTATGAGTTGTCTAGGAAACATGAAGGAAGAAGAGCATTGGAATTTGTAGAAATCACGAGAAGAAATGTAGAAATTCAGAAAAGGAAAACCCTTAGAGGAATTTCACATGGAAAAACTCGACGAGTTCTCAAGAAAGACTTAAAGATTTCGAAGAATTTGAAAAGTAAAGAAACA
>CAIGRB010149073.1:20758-38670 GCA_903798255.1 Fraxinus quadrangulata
CTTGGTCTAGACATTCCAGTTCTTATAACCTTAAAAGATAAAGAGACTTTTAAGGTTTGAACATTCATTACTGTCCATGCTTGAGTCTAATCTCGAGAGTGGCCCATTATTTTCAATTTGTTGTGCATAATTTTCAATCAGTCTTTAAGATGGAGTTATTCTATATGCTCTCAATCTTCGAATTCAAACTAAGAATTTTGTTGTTGATGATCACTCAAGAGCTTTTGCTTTAATTTACCGAGTATATTATAAACTTTTGAACACTCAACTGAATATCCGAGCTCTTAGATCTTCTCCAAGAGATGAAAGTCTTTTTGTTGAAATTAATCCACTTCATCCAAATATAATAATGATTCCTAAACGTATTCCTTGGAATCTTCAAGCTAGAGAATTAGAATGAGATTTTGAACATGCACAAAACTCAGGTCAAACTCCTGTAAGAAGAAATCCTAATTAAATAATTTATTTTCCTGATGGTAATGTCAAAGTTATCTTTGATAAATCTTCATCTTCAAACACTTTTCAAAGGTCTCATTCATCTAGACTTGATTGTAGATCTAAGACTAATTCTTTTCAATCTACTAGATTTTCAACATCCTCTTTAAAGGAAGTTGATTTTAATTACAATATTTCAAAAACTCATTATCAAAAGGATAAAGATGATGAACCGAACCACCTGGTTCTCCTATTATATCTGATATGGCACCTCCTTCAGAAAGGCTTGATCAGCAATGTAATGTTTTTTCTTCTACAATTAACAGAAGAAATGAATTCATTACTGACAAAACTCTTGAAGTCAAAAGTTTTAGAAAAATATTTCAAAAAATTTCTCAAACAAAATTGAATCTTATTGGGAAGAATTTGAATCTTTTCCAGAAGATTTAAGTTTTTATGAGTGGACATATTTCAAAATTTATAATAAAAGAAAACCTACTAAATCAAAAGTCATTCAAAATACCAATTCTTCAAAAAAGATTTGAAAACATCTAAGGGTGATATATTTCAAGCTACTCATCCTCATATGCAAGAAATTGTTGTTTTTCAAGGAAATATTGAAGTTCTTGCATCTTCTCTCAAAAAGATATATAGCGAAAGGTCAGATGATTCTAAAGTAGTAGCTAAAGATATAAAAAATATTCAAGTACAGGACAATTATACTAATGTTGTTCTTCAATCTATGTTTTCTTAGTTAAACAGAATTGAATTGAATTCTGACACTGAAATTGCAAAATCTGATTTTGAAAAATCTGTTTCAAAATCAATAGATAAAGGAAAAACTCATGTCAATGTTTTATTCAATCCTCATCCTTCAAATATGATTCTTCAATTAGGAAACTTAGATAATGAGACTCGGGTTTTAAAAGAACTTATAACTCAATTATCTAAATTATCATTTTCTTCTTAAAGAAATATCAACACTATTGATGAAATTGAATCTCAATTTATTGAAAATGAAAATAAAAATTTTCATATTAATAAATTAAAAGGTTCATATTCAAAAATTTCTCCATATTATCCTCAAAATACTGCACCTAATTTGCTTTTTGAAGAAAAATCATCACCTTCAATTACTTTTAATGGAAAATCGATAGTCGAATGGAATATCGATGGACTATCAGAATATCAAATTGTTACAAAAATTAACATAATTGCTATGTGTTGGAAAACATATAGAGCAACAAATGTTGATCCAAAAACTTCTACCATAAATCTATTATTAGGATTCACGGGCCAACTCAAAAATTAGTGGGGAAATTATCTCAGCCCAGAAGAAAGGCATGATATAATGACTCATCAAAATAATAAAACTGGAGAAAATGACAATTTCAACACTCTTATTTACTGCATTATCAAACACTTTATCGAAGTACCTAATGATGTTATGAATAGACAATCTGAAACTCTTATGAATCTTAGATGTTCCAAACTTCATGATTTTAAATGGTATAAAGATATGTTCTTATCTTATCACGAGTCTTCTTAAGAGATGACTAAGAAAAATCTTATTGGAAAGAAATATTTTTATCTGGACTTCCTAAACTCTTTGGAGAGAGAGTTAAATCTTCAATAAGAAGCCAAAATCAAGAAAACATTCCATATGATGAACTTACATATGGAGAAATTATTCATTTTGTCAATAAAGAAGGTATTGCACTTAGCAATGATTTGAAACTCAAAGCCAAATTAAAATTTGAGAAATCTAAGAATCGTAAAGAACTCAGATCGTTCTGTGAACAATATGGCCTTGAGAAGATTATTCCTCCATCTTCAAAAGAAAAAGGAAAGAATTTCCCTTCTTACGAAAGAAGAAAATATTTTAAAGAAAAGAATTTTCAAAAACCTTCTTATTTAAAAAAACTATTCTAAAAAATGATTCTCAAAGAAAAAGTTTTCAAAAATTTCAAATGTCACTTGTTATAAATGCAAGCAAATGGGACACTATTTCAATAAATGTCCTATGAAAATCAAGATTAATAATCTTTAAATAGATGAGGATATCAAACTTGAAATCCTTAATATTATCAATTCTTCAGAAGAAAATTCCTCAAATTAAAGAAGAAAAGGTTAATGTTATTAGCCGTATTCAATTTCAAAAATGGTATTGTCAAATGAATATTATTATCAATAAAGATTTTAAACTTCATACTAGAGTCTTAATTGATTCTGGCGCTGATCAAAATTGTATTAGGGAATGATTAATCCCTACAAAATATTTTGAAAAAAACTAATGAGCGTCTTTATGGTCCTAGTAAAAAGAAATTAAATATTCAATATAAATTTTCAAAAGCTCATGTTTGTAATTCAAATATATGTTTTAAAATAGATTTTATCTTGTTAAAGATTTAGACCGAGAAGTAATTCTTGAAACTCCTTTAATTATTCAAATTTATCATTTTCAAGCCGATTCAAAAGGGTGAACTACAAATATTTTTGGTCAAGAAATTACTTTTAAATTTGCAAATCCTCTTTCTTACAAAGATATTAATTATTTGAAAGAAGCTTCTATTTCAAAAATTATCAACAATATTAATTTTAAGAAAAAACATATTCAATTTTAAAAGAAGAGATAAGATTGCAAAGAATCGAGGAACAGTTAAAAGATTCGTATTTTCAAAAGCAAATCTCTCTTTTTCAAAAGTGTATAGATGATGAAATATGCTCCACTATTCCTAATGCCTTTTGGAATAGGAAAAAGCATACGGTGTCCCTATCATACACTCATGATTTCCATGAATCAAATATCTCAACAAAATCTCGTCATATTCAAATGAATAAAGAATTACTTGATCATGGTATCAAGGAAATCAATGATTTACTAGATAAGAAACTTATCCGTCTAAATAAATCACCATGGAGTTGTTCAGCATTTTATGTCAATAATTCGGCTGAAATTGAACGAGGACTTCCTCGTCTTGTTATCAATTATAAATCCCTCAATAAAGCACTTCAATGGATAAGATATCCATTACCTCAAAAGAAAGACCTAGTAAATAGGTTATTCAAAACTTTAATCTTTTCTAAATTTGATATGAAATCAGGTTTTTGACAAATTCAAATAAAAGAAGAAGATCGTTATAAGAGTGCATTCAATGTACGTTTCGGACAATATGAATGGAATGTTATGCCATTCGGTCTAAAAATGCTTGTCTGAATTTCAAAAAATTATAAACGATATTTTCAACCCTTATTCAAATTTTATAATTGTTTACATCGATGATGTCCTAATTTTTTCTGAAAATTTAGAACAACATTTCAAACATTTAAACACATTCATTCATGTAGTAAAAAATAATGGTTTAGCAGTTTCTGTTAAAAAAGTTATTTTATGTCAAACAAGTATTAGGTTTTTAGGACATAATATTCATCTAGGAATCATTACACCAATTCAAAGAAGTCTAAATTTCACAAACAAATTTTCTGATGAAATACTAGATAAAAAGAGTCTTCAAAGATTCTTAGGTTGTGTCAATTATGTATTTGACTTTATCAAAGAAATAAAAATCCTATGTACACCTCTTCTTAAAAGACTACAAAAGAATCTGATCCTATGTAATCATGAGCACACAGTAGTTGTTCAAAATGTCAAAAAGACTATTAAAAGCATTCCTTGTTTGTCAATATTAGACCCCACTGCGTCAATTATTGTTGAAACTGATGCATCAGACATTGGTTTTGGTGGTGTCCTCAAACAAATTCTAAAAGAGTCAAATCAAGAACAGTTAATCTGATTTCATTCTGGTTTTTGGACTGCCCCAAAAGAATTATTCTACTATAAAAAAAGAAATTTTATTTTTTGTTTTATGAATTTCAAAATTTCAAGATAGTTTAGTAAATAAAAATTTTATTTTAAAAACAAATTGTGAAGTATCAAAAGACGTTTTGCAAAAAAGATGTCAAAAATCTTGTTTCAAAACAAGTTTTTGTCAGATGGCAAGCAATTTTATTGTGTTTCGATTTCGAAATACTATTTATACAAGAATTTTCAAACTTTCCTGCAAATTTTCTCAGAAGAGAGTTCTTACAAAAAGAGTGAGAGAAATTAGAAAAATATACAAACTGAGTGAAATATTCAAAGAAAACAATATGGAATCTTCTTCCTCAAAGAAGAAAGACAAAGAAAATTCCAATTCCAATTTGTTCAATTGATGATTACATTCAAAATTCTTTCAAAGGATCAAAATACGTTGAGCATAGCTCTTCAACTTCTCAAAAAACTACCGTTGCCTTAAAAACCTCGTCTTATCAAGTTCAGAAAATTCGTGAACATCCTTCAAATTTTAGAAAAGCCCTTCAAATAGGATCTAGAAAACTCCTAGATGTCAATCCTCCATCCTCCTTTCAATATGTTACAAAGCATGTTAATATTCCGATGTTTAAAATGAAAACATCATGGATTCATAGGTATTTATCCCTTGAAGAATGCCTTTAAAACATTTTTTCTCCAAATTTTCAATACTTTCCCAGAAATATCAAAAAATCTTGAGATTATTATAAAGCTATCCTTATCAAATCAGGATCAACCATAATAAATCATACTTAAAATCAATAAAAGAAAAATTATATTGATTTTTCTAAAATTTCAATTCAAAAGGTACCGTCTTTTGAGGATTGAGGACATGACCATTGGAAAGAAAAGAAAATGCGTCTCTCCAAAGACGATTCATTTGAACCTCTTTTCAATTTTATATATATATTTGCTTTCCGTCTTCCATGTAAAGTTATTAGCCAAAAAGTCACTTACAATATAACTTTTCCTTTAAAACGTCACACAATATCTATTTAAACTTATTTGACATAACATGATTCGCTAAGTTTAATATGTGATTATAAGAATCTCTAAGATAATACTCAAACGTGTTTTATGTTTCGTCATGTTGTCTGTGACATAAAATTATGCATCCAAAAGTTACATATCATATAACTTTTTCTATAAAAAGTCACATGTTTATTCTAACCTACTTGATATAGGATGTTTGGCCAATGTTTTAGCTCATGTAGATCATATTTACTATAAAATCTATCTCCAATGTCCAAACTTATTAAAGAGGACTGATAGTTTAGAATGGTAACGAAACGGGTATAGGACGGGTTGACCATTATCACTCTTGTCCCGTCGAGTATTTTTGTTATCTCATCCCATCCCCATACCTGATTAAAGTGGGAGGGGTGGGGCAGGTCTCCTACCCCATTCATTTTTTATTTATTTTATTTTTTATTTTTATTTTTTTGAAAAAAAAAAAGGAAAAAAATCATAATTTTCTAACTTTTTAGGTAATTGATTGTTTTTTGGAGTTTTATCGTAGAATTTTATTTGTTTTCCTTATTCTAGTTTCTTTTTAACTGGAGTTTTTCAGGCTTTATTTTTGTATCTGAGACTGTTATGTGGGTAAATTCGTTAATTCCACTGTATATTTTTAGCAGCTCTAAAATGTGATCACTTCTGTATTTGGAGAAATGAAAGATGAATTAGTTAAAATGTTAAAAGGGAAATTACATTGTTTGGATGAACTTCAAATCTAGTATTTAAAACCTTATGACTTATGAGACTGTATATGTAACTTGGGTTGGGAAGTGAGTCCAATTCTTGATTTTTTTCTGTCAGTTAAAATATATAGGGAAAAACATGTAAAATTTATGGACTGTCAAAGTTACAATCATATAGATTTCTAGCTCCTTCAAACCCCCGAGTGTTGTAGGAAAAATATTACCTAAGCTTTACCACTCCCAACAATTGTACTCTCTCTACAAACCACAAAGAGAACAAGAAAAACGAGGATGCTAGGCTCACAATTTTTTTCCTTTAGAAAACCTAGTGAAGTTCCTGTAAGGAGAAAAAGAAGACATCAATTTATAATGCATGTATGATAAAAGCTTGACCTAAAATTGGTCCAAAGATTTGGCTGCCCAGGGCAATTATTCTACCAAATTCTTTGCCTTTTTAAACTGTGAAGATCTTTTGGCATCTTCTATATCAAATTCAATTTGGACAGACAGTGTGAATGAAAGGAAAGTTTGATCATATTGGTCCCTTAATTATTTTTCCCTTTACAATTGATGCCGTCTTTAGCTTGGCAAGTTTTGAGGAATATTTTCCCATCAATTTGGACCACAGATCCCCAGCTAAATCTATAGAGAATGGGAGTCCTATTATAATGAATTTCTTATGACACCATTGCTGGCGTTGAATTTTGTGTGGCCGTGCTTGACGAGGTTTTGTGCCATTTGTGAACCAAAACAACGAGACATTTCAAAATCCTTTCATGTTCCGGAATGTATAGTACGAGATTAAGCTATTGACTTCAGAATTGTACAAATGCTAAGCCGTGATTTAGACGCACAATTACTCTTTCGTCCAAACTATGTATGTTTAGATGAAGTTTTGGAATTCAACATTGTTATCAAATGCTCCCCATGTTTTCATAGATGAATCTTCATATTGGCTGCACACTAACATGGATCTCCTTGGAATTTTCATTTTAGTGTTTAAGGAACTTGCCAGAATTCAAAAAAATTTTAATTACTAGTGGGAGAATGTGCGTAGTACGTTAATTGCTTAGTGTTAAAAATAACTGTACGTAAATTTTTGAAAAATTCATTTGTAAATGACAGTGTTGCAAGAAAATGCCTAATCTGCTACAAGAAGCACAGAGGAAAAAAAAAATTTACATATCAATTTCTTATAGAACGTTAAAACAAATTACAACTTCAATTTTTTATTTAGCAAGTACACTCGTTTTCAAAGGCGAAATCTAGAATTGCATATTCCTTTGCAACAAGGTGCGGCCATCTCAACAGTTTTAACTCTAGGTCAAGATTTTAATAGAATAAATAAATGTGAATTAAATATATTAAATATGTAGAGAAATTTATTACGATGAATAAACTTTACTAACAAGATTATTCATATCTTGATGGGATTTTGTATTACAAAATGTTAATGACTTGGTGTCAGGAAGATTATTGACAAAGTGTAACATTAAAGAATAAAAGAGTAAGTTATGTTAGAGTTTTTCAAAACAATGACAATACAAATAACATTTTTTCATTGTTAAATATACCGGTTTGAAAAATGAATCCATGAAATACAAATCTTAGAATCAGACATCGGTATTTCAATGGTCATTCTTTCTATCAAACCGATATGTTGACACAATTTTAAAGCTAAAAAAATGGAGGAAAAAATAATTCAACTGCCTGTATAATCACTAATTTTAGCAATAAAACTTTGGCAAGTTATATTATTAAAGTTTTAACGGTCATCGGATTACCACCTTATTGAGCAAATTTCAAATTTAGCAGAAAACTATTAGTTTGAAGATGATATATTTTTTCATAATTTATTTATTTGTTTATCGTTGTTATTTAAATGGTTTGCCATTTCGAAATGGGGATAGACCTGTCCGGTCAGGTTCAGAGATTGGGAGGGTAGCGCCCCTCGTGGGGGCTCAGGGGCAATGCTTCCGAAAAGAAATTAAAAAAATATCGAGAATAAAAAAAAATCTCCTTGGTACCCTCCCCCAGCACGCAAGATAAGACTAAGTCAGCATTCTTCAGTTTGAGATATTTAGGATGACAATATTTCTCCTTGTGCAACTTCAACCTTCGGCTGTTTATCCTCAAATTTTCTCGTGCAAGCAGGCGGAGGTGGAGGAGAAGACGGCGAAGGGGAAGGAGGCAATGTCGGGACAGAAGTGAGATCCTCAAGTTCCAGTAAGTCGGATTCAGTAAATTGCCTGAGGGTAACTCCAGTATTTTTCAATGATTTCAAGTTTGCCAACAGAGCATTAGCAAATTCTTCACGATATCGTAACAAAATTGTCATCAGCATCTTCCTCTCTTTGCAAATTATCACCATCTCTTCTTCGTCAATTCTTGATGTAGCACAACCCATCTATCCCAAAGATGGTAAATGAAGAAACCGAAGCAACCCAATTTGGTATAATTTGCCTACAAAATGCAGCACAGAGTAGCAGAGCATCTGAAGTTCATTTTACTAACATCAAGTGCCTAACAAAAATATATAATTTAACAGTCTGTGCCATTCATATCTGTTTCAACTTTTGTGCTTGACTGGAATCATATAACAAGCTTCAGAGTTAACAATTAGTTTGGATATATAAAACTCCAAAGCAAGAACATAAGTATGTATTTTCTGTATCAACTGTCCTTAAGAGTAACCAAAATTAGAAATTAATAGATGACGCTCTTAAAATTTTAAAATATTCATGGCATAAGTAGAGAGAGAGAGACTAATTAGTTTGACACATTTATCATTATCCATTTTAAACATTGCAAACCAGAGTTCAGTGAATTTGTGTTCTAAGATCATAGCTTACTAGTCAATTTCTATAATTAACTTGCTTCTCTTCAATGATGGAGAGTTATAAATTTTCTCTAGTACAAAAACCTAAAGAATTCTAGATTATGATGCAAATAAATAGATCCCAAATGACAATACCACAAAGAAAATATAAAAAAAAAAAAACCATGATTGAAAAAGAATTAAAATATTCAAAAGAGAATTAAGATTAAGAGAAACAAAAAGTATGAGAATAATATAATGATATAAAGAAATAGGTAAAACTAAATTTCATCAAACCTATTATCTGTGCTGCTCCCTTCTTCAAATCATTTCTTTAACTGACCCAATACAACATCTATCAGTACACCAAAAGAACATGTAATTGGAAAGAATTAATATAAATGAATGTCTATATAATGACACAGAGAAATGGGTGGAAGGGAAGAAAACAAACCTTCAAGAATATAGAGCGGACGACAAAGAATCTGCACCGATGCTCATTTTCGTGCGATTCTTGGCGGTAGTATAGCTAGGGTTTCAGGAACTCAAATCTCGACGATGGCTGGAGGAATTAAAGGGTGTGGGGGCGTGAAATTTGGGAAAGGAAAAAGAGGATGAAGAAAGGATAGAAAGTATGGCAGTCAGGATGGTGGGATGGTGTAGTTACGTGTGAAAATGGAGAAATGTTGCGTGAAGTGAAAAAAAAAAATTGAATTATGACGACGATGGGAAATCGCGACACGTGGCGTCTAATTCTTTGCCTCTTTTATATTGTAGTAAAAAAATGAATCAAGATTAGGGATGGCAACGAGACAGGTATGAGATTGGTCGACTATTCCCACCCCTGTTCTGTCGAGTATTTTTATCACGTTCTCTCGTCCCCATACCTTGTTAAAATGGGACGGAGTGAGTTCAGGGCAGGTTGCCCCATTTATATTTTTTTGTTTTTTATTTATTTTATTTTTTTAGTTAGTAAATATATTTTTTTTACCAATTTGTTGAAAAAACTTATGTTCTCTTAAAAAATGATGATAAATGTATTATTTTTATTTGATAAAAGATTTAAATTTAAATTAACTTCAGACATGACGGAGGAGGGGACGGAGATTATGTTTTTTGTACTTGCTTCGGGACAATAATCATCGCCCCGTCCCCGCCCCATTTACCCGATTAAGCAGGTAATCACCGCCTCATTTAGGACGGGGTCCTTTGAGTATCGGGTTAAACAGGTTTTTTGTCATCTCTACCGATAGGAACTTGTTGGCTTTGAATTGGTTTCATCCTTATATAGAACACTTATTCACAACCTATCACATAAAAAATGGTGACTGTTAGCATTATCGAATTTTATCAAGTGTGAGCTCATCAATTTACATCATTTAATTATTTTGTATGAATGAATTCATATGCCCGCAGCCCGTAGATTGCAAAGAAAATCAATCGTGGTGGTATTTAGCACAATGTTCAAGACATACAAAGTAAAGTCAATAATTCAGCATAATCACATCAATTATCTACCAAAAGTCAAGCCTAACTCCCACCAACCCCAACAACCATTCATGTCATTAAGCCACTATTTGATAGCCATGTCAATGAGTTGAGTCGAGCCATGAGCTAAAACTCGAAGAGCTCGAGCAAAAAAGGTCCGAACTTTTTTTGGTCCAAATCGAGCAAACGTTTGGCCAAAAAAAGGAGACTCGAACCGAGCTTTAGCGGGCCGAGCCGGGTCCGAGTCGAGCGGATCGGAATTATTATTATTTTTCCCTTGTGTCAAGAGACAACTGACTGCAACAACTCGACCAAAAAAACGAGGTTCGACTCGAGCTTTAGCTGGCCGAGTCAAGCACCTCGGAATTATTATTATGTTTTTTTCCCTTGTGTCAAGAGACAACTGCCTGCAACAGCTGTAGGCCTGCACGTTGCGGTTGTTTTTTATTTTTATTATTATTTTTTTCTTTTAAATTGTATTTCAATTTTTATTTTTTTTAATGGGCTCGGCTCGTCCGGACTGAAAATGGCTCGTGACATGGGCCGCTGCTCGAGCCGGCTCAACTCGGGCTTCTCTGGGCTGAGCCACAGGCGGCTCGAGCGACGAACTATTTTGACATCCCTACTGTTTGGTAGAAATTAAAATTTGAATTTTAGACTAAATTAAAATCGACAATCAATTTTAACTACATATTTTATAGGTTCCACAACTTTTCAACTATATATTTCATCAACTTTTATTAAAATTTACTAAAATTTTGATTTTAATCACAACCAAATAGAGGCTTGAGGTAAAAAAAATCAAATGTAAAATGTGTGCAGTTTAGCCATGGGGACCCAAATTTAATAATTATTTTAAAACGCAAATATAGACAAAGTTTAAGACATGTTACCTTGAAATTCAAATGACAGTCGATTGTAAGGAATATCCCAACTCCCTTTTTCCTTCGATAGGCTCTCTTGCTCTTTTTCTCTTCAAACAATCCATCTTGAATTGTACGAAGGTTTCCTGTATCAGCAACTTCGAATCCGTTACTTCAATAGTTAAAAGAAATGCCATTGTCATCACCCTCAAATTCAAACTAAAATCTCATTTTGGAAAAAAAATAAAAAATCAAACCTTAGAAAATTCTTGAGAATATATGAAAGCAAGAGATATAGTTCAAGTGGTCTTAATATGAAGCACTTGTCTTAACTAATCAGGGTCAAACGTGCATTGCACATTATTCTAAAATACTTCATAAGTACTGTGAAATTAATATTTGTCCCTCCATTTATCATTTTGATCTAAAAATGAGAGAAATACAAGTTCTTGAAAATAAATGTTAATTATTACATATGCATGTAAACAGTAAAATGCATACTTGAATGTGAGTATTAGAAATGCATACATGAATTAAAGTGAATGTTAGTTAATTTTGAATTAACACCAAGGAACATATATGCAGCAATGAATGTTAATTCGTTTATATTAAATAAATATAATTTATTTTCTAATTAAGTGAAACTGAATGCTAATTAGCATATATGGACATGAATAATGAATTACATTCTTGAATGTGAAATTTTAATTAAATAAATGTGAATATTAATTAATTAAGAATTAATTAGTATTTTAAAAATCGGATTGACCCGATCGGTTCAACTGAGGAATAAGAAGGAGAAGAATTTCTTTTTTCTAATTATTTTATATTAAAATTGTAAACTTACTATTTTGTCCCTTATTAGATTTGGTCAATTTTACTATTCCAGTCAACTAATGGTCAAATGGATGGGTTTCCATCCATTTGGATTCTGGCTGCTACATCTTGAAAGACTTGGTATCATGAATGACACAAATGAAAGGCTTGGACAAAATCTGCTATTAAATGAAAGGTTTGGTACCTGGCTACAATTTTTCCTTATTTTAACGTCATTACTAAAGTTTAAGTTGCCTGAATTCATATTGGTAAGCACGTCAGAATTAAGCAGAGGTAGTAAAGTTGCGGAAAATAAAAAAACACAAGTACTGAGTAAAAGAAATTTGTTCATTCATAAAGAAGATTTACAATTGCTAGACCGAAGCTACTACACTTGAAGAAAATATACAAGAAGGAAACATTTGAAGTCCTAAACTCTAGGGGGGCGGAGGCTGGGGAGCCACAAATGGAATAATGGCATTGGGGGCTACTTCTTCAGTTGCATCTCATCAAGCTCAATAACTTTGTTCCCTTCAGCCGGAGTTTAAGGCTTTTCCCCTTCCTCAAGGAACTCTACGCTCAGATTGGAAGTATTGACGTCTCTAGCATTTACCTCCAGCTACTTGATCATCTCGGTGTAAGCATACCTCCTCTAATATTTCCCAAACTCTTGTATGCTTCGGTCAAGTGGGAATTGGCTAGGAAGTTCTTCCAAGCATCTTTGCTGGCCTGTTCAGCATCACTTCTGATGGTCTCTGCCTCTTTCGTGAGGCCAACCACCTGGGAGGTCAATTCCCTCACCTTCCCCTTCAAAACTGAGTTCTCTTTATTGGCTTTTTCTAGGGTCTCAACTGCGAGCCTCTGATGTGCATCAGAAGTCTCCACTCGCTTAGTGAAAAAGGCCACCTCACTTTGAGATAGATGTACATCTTTCTTCAAAGTATCAACTTCTGCCAAAGCAGAAGCAAGCTTTATCGACTCCTCATCAAATTTTTTCTTTTGGGCTTCCACTTCCACCTTAACCTTGCTAGCAGCTTCCTTAGCCTCGGAAGCCTTATTTACAAAACCACGATTTTTACGTTGAAGGTTTTTAAAGAGGGTTTCAGCCTCTATGGCCATGCTAAACGACCTTCTCGCCTGGGCCACCATCGTGGCAAAGACATCAACGGCGTAGGCCTGCCATTTCTCTATCCAGTACTTATGGAATGTTGATGTTGTAGTTTGGACCTCTAGAGGGAGAAGGGCTAGAACCTCGGATTCAAGCTCATCGGTTTGCGATGCCAATACATGTTTCGTTTTGGAAGCTTCAGAGGTGGTGGAGTCACTTGAGGCTTTGGCCTTCTTGGCAAGGTCCTACCTTTGGGACTCCACAGGGATTGGCATCTTTTGTGCCCTGAGGTCACAGCAATCGAGCTGCCCAAAAGTTTATTCCTTGCTGGGACCACAGAGCAAGAGGGAGGATGTCCCTTAAACCACCCGCCCCACTGGGGGTCAGGACTTTGAACCTTTTCTTAGGTTCTTCTTCCACAATTTTCTTCCCCCTATCTAGCATAGGTGGTCGTCCTTCCTTTTGAGAAGCAGCCTCTTTACTCACCCTCTCAATATTATCCCTCACCTGCTTCCCTCCAGCAGATGAGGGCTTCATGGCTTTACGACCGGCAGTCGAGGTGGCCACGGGATCGTAGCCATGTAGGGCATCGGTGGCTTTCGCTTGTCGAAGCTATCTGATGAGACAAGTAAATGTTAAACATGAACGAAGGAGTGAAAAACGTAAAAGGGTAGAGGACTAGCACGTCTGAATTATACCTCTTCGTGCCATTAAGCCGAAGTCTTCATAGTAACACTGAGGCGCGACGAAGCGTTTGTAGTCCCTGGATGAATAGGGTCGGCGGTAAACCTCAGACAGGATGTCCTAGTCGTTCTTGTCGAAATCAAAACGTTCCACGGACTCTACAAAAGGGTCAATGTCAGCTAACAGAATTTACACAAAAACCTGCTTCCCTCCAGCAGATGAGGCTTCATCCCTTTTCCTAAAATGAAGGTGACGACGAGGATGGTGGTCATGTCAAGGGTGGGGTACCTCCTCTTAGTAAAGTTATCTACAAGTCAAGAATGAACTAGGTCGAAAAATATCATTAAACGAACTCAAGAAATGAACAAGTATGAGAACATCTTACCCTTCCTCGCCATTAAGCCGAAGTCTTCGAAGAAACGGCTTGATTGAATCAAACGGCCGAAGTCCCTTAAGTCCGACGATTTTTTGTAAACTTTAGATAGTGTGTCCCAATCACAATCAGTGAACTCAAACCGCTCGACCAACCTTGCAAAACAGATAGAAAAAATGTAAGTATTAGACCGCGTCAGTTCGACAATCACAAAGAAAGAAAATTCACTCACAAGCTTCGGAGTATGAGGTTGGCACTTTGATGTGTGGGACGAGGTTACCCTCACACTCCTGCCACTTCTCCGTAACCCAAAACTAGATCTCCTTCTTCCCTTTGATGGAAGTGGGCAAACCTACGACAAAGGGAAAGTGTGACTCCCAAAGACACAGTGAATACCACCCCTTGAAATCCCTTTTTCCTAAGGACCAGGCTGGTACACTGTTTGGAAGACATGCAAGGGTATGTCTTGCCCAAGGAGGCCTCCTTCCAAAGTAAGTAAGAACCTACTAATTGGGCCCATGCATTGGGGACGAACTGGGTAGGTACCAGGCTACAAAGTCTAAGGAGTGTCCCAAAGAAGGGGTGGATCGACAGGTAAAGCCCAGCGTTCAGTAAATACTCACTAACGGTGACGCAGCCTTTCATAGGGTAATAGGCTCACTCGTTAGGAGAAGGGAAAATGAGTTCTATGTCATAAGGGATTCTATATTTTTCCCTAAGGTTGGCAAAGTATGTGGGTCTACAGAAGATGGAATTTCGGCTACTCCCCAGGCTATCTCATTGGCCCCATTATTACCCCAAGATGTTGAAGCACATCGCCCTCCCTCAACAGCTCATACAAGGTCGGCTGTGTTGGTAATTTGAACATGATGTTGAAGCACCTCGCCCTCCCCCAACAGCGCATACGAGGTCGGCTGGGGTGGTAATTTGAAACCCCATCTCACTGGTTAACTCACTGACATTTACTTCCGACTATGAAGAAGCCATTGACTCACAAATTTTGTATGAATTTTTACAAAGCTGAAACAACAAAAAATTACAATACTTATGAGTTGTCTAGGAAACATGAAGGAAGAAGAGCATTGGAATTTGTAGAAATCACGAGAAGAAATGTAGAAATTCAGAAAAGGAAAACCCTTAGAGGAATTTCACATGGAAAAACTCGACGAGTTCTCAAGAAAGACTTAAAGATTTCGAAGAATTTGAAAAGTAAAGAAACAAAGATTCGCCCAAAAGTAGAAAATCCTCTCTAAAATCCATGTCTTTTATAGGTAAACACACTCAATCCCAACCATTGGATCTTGATCCAGGTCATCCAACCGTACATTAAGAGGATTTAATCTGAGCCACTCAGAACATCTTACAAATCGTCTTCTAAAGGCTCAGATTAGAAAATCTGTCGCACGCACCCTCGTGCGTCTGGAATTCACGTGGGAGACAACCATCATTGCACTTTAAATACTGCGATGGTTGCGTGTATTGGAAGTTGTACCGCCTCAGCTGCCTTTTCTTGAAAACGTGCCACGACATCAAATCATTGAGGCGCCATCATTAAGGACACCTCGTGTTTCTAAAATTCATTAGGATAAGGCACCTCGTAAGTATCAATATCCGAAGCTATGTAAGGCTCTAACCCTCTTCAACTCAACCGCTTCAGTTAGTACCTCGGTTATATAGGAACCTCTGAAGACACAATTTTGGTTCCACTCTATTTCAACATCCCTTAATTAGTCCAAATAATGGAATACTACCAAGTAAACCACTTCGGACAACACCTACACAGGGTCTACAAAAGTCAGGTATATCCTAAATTCTAATCGTAACATGAATGATTATACTTACTATATTGTGGTGTGAAAAACCACCCCCCTACAAAAATCTATTTTCATGTAGAGTATTATTATTATTTTACAATTAAGTCCACGCATTATATAAATAATCATACATAGACTTGGGAGATTATTGTTACTCCTCGCCTCTATAGCTCAGATAGATTACGCCACGTAGGCAGAAAAGTCAAACGAAAACCCTTGGAGCCAGAACAAGAAGAAGGCTTACAAGGCCAATGTCCTCATAATGCAAGAACGAAGTCCAGGTTGAATCACTACCTCAAAGACGAAGTTGCCTAAAGGAAGAAAGCAAGGAAAGAAGTTGAGACTCCCCACTTAGAGAACCACCCCGAAGATTCCTCCGAGGCTCCAACTGGTCCAAGGTTCACGAAGCCAACGTCGTTCCTTGTAAAAGATTTGGAGATCTCTCTGAAGTGATTGATGTAACGCTTGTAATAAAGTTGTCGGTATGTCAGCCTATTGTATAGGGCGGCGACCCCTTATCGATGTAATAATTGTATGATATAGTGATGTTATGTCCCGATTAGGGAGATGAGGCCACGTTGTTCTAATCCAACAGACACTACGTTGGCCAATATAGTATAAATAGGGTCTTCTTATAACTTAAATGGGGGTGGGGATTATGGATTGAAACTTGGACAATCATATATTCAAAATATACACTTGAATCCTCGAGAATTTCATATAAACACTCGATTGAATATTTTTCGTATTCTTTGCGTGTTTATCGAACGTAAACTCCAACATACAATATAGCATCCTCTATATGTATTTTTATCTATCATTCCACATATTCCTATTTTGTTGCTATATAGATTAGTTTGATTCCAGTTCGACAATCATTGTTAGCGCGGTTGCTTTTGTTCCACCTCCCGGAGCTTGAACATTTTTGTCTCTCGTCACAAAGTACCTCTCGCGTCCATTTCCTCCTCCTACCACCGTTATTCTTGTAGAAACACGCTGAAATTGTGCTTGACTTAGCGTGAGTGAGCCCGACATCTATTGACTCATTTTCAGGGATCAACATTGGGAATTCTCAAGGGGACTAACAAAGACTTCAAAGTTCTATTTGGTTTTCTTCACGAAGAATGGAGTGTTCAATTTTCTTTGTTTGACTGAATCTCCTTTCCCAGTCCAATAGTTAGCTTCTAAATTAGCCTACAAGTTCAAGGGTGGATTGGAACCACTCTTTCTTTTCATTTAATCAATGAAAAAAATCTACCTTCCAATTATTTCAACAGGAAGTGAAATTCAAATCAATTTATGACTGATTGAGCAAAACTTTGGTCAAGCACGACTTGCTGATAAATCTTTTTCCTATGTTTATACATATTGGTAAAGTTGGATATGATATGGAAAAGAATAGAGGTGTTTTACTGTCTGCTTTGTGAACAATCATATTTTCAAGATCACTTAAAAAATGGGTTTATTGTGCTACCAAAATTATTGATTTGGAGAAGAAAATATACTGTTTGGAATCTCCAATTGGGTTAGAATTCTCTTATTCTACTCATTCTTCAGCTTATTATAGTGTAAATGACAAAATCACAAGCATGGTAAGGAACCATTTTCGGAAGGAAAAATGAAAAAAAAAATACTACCTTTCTTCTTTCTGAATTCTTTATTTGGCCTTTTCGTCACTTATTTAAAAGCAAATAATTTCTAACGTAGTAGTAACTTGTAAGCTTCTGCTTTTTGAGCCATATTTTATTACTATTTTTGTTGAAAGAGAACCTATTTAACTTGAAAGGAATTGTTGTTTCTATTTTGGTTTGACCCAAATTTTAGTGGGTATTGGAGTCTATTTGGAGTGGTTTTGAAGATATCAAAATTATGGACCGGAGGAAAAAGTCGCCACTTTTTCGCTAGCCTATCGCTAGCGGACGCTCGAGCGAAACTAGTAGAAAACAACCTGAGACTTTATCGT
>CAIGRB010149146.1:0-12816 GCA_903798255.1 Fraxinus quadrangulata
ATGAAAATGCTAGCTAGGTGATTATGAGTTGTGTGAGAATATTTATTTATGAAGTGGTATGTGGTTTAAAGAGTTTGATTGCTATATTTATGGTATTACGACTTAGGTGTTTTTGGAGAATTAAATTTGAGTTTTACCCGAGGACGAGCAAAAAATAAGTGTGGGGGAATTTGATAGGAATGCAAAATTTATATTTTTTCCTCCTTATTTTATGTGCTTGTACGATCAATTAGTGCTAAAATGTACTCATCACGTTCATATTTTGATTTAATTGGCAATTTAATGGAGATGACGTAATTTGGAAGAAATAGGTGAAAATAGACCAAAGTGAAAAGAAATGAAAGTTCGAAGAATAAAGTGTAATACTCTAAACTTGTGTCGAATCTCAAGATGAAGATTTGAAAGTGTAAGAGTTCAATTGGATGAAAGAATACATCAAATGGATGAAATATCGTCAAAGTAGGATCACACATCAATTTCCAATCAAAAAGTTATGCATTGAATTTTTAGTCTCAGCTTGAGACCCATTTTTGGCATGGTAAACGATCGAATTGGAAGATAATATCTGAAGTAAAGTTATAGCCATTTGAGTTAACTTTCCAATGCATCTTGAATCATCTCAATAGAATATCGGAAGAGGAAGATATGACTAAAATACTAAACACTGGTCAGTTATGCCGCCCAACCCTAAACTTCATTAACAGAAGTCAATTTTTATGCCTGGACCAAATCGGGAAATTTTTTTTTGGTTTCCTAATTCCGTTCAACTACTTATGGAAACAAGTTCGTTTGATATTTATCAACCCTAGAACACACGAAAAAGACACCAGAACGCCTCCAACCTATTTTCTCTCTATTTTTCTCTTAGATTCGTGAATTGTAACTAAACTTCTACTGTTGGTCGAATGAGATTGAAGCCTCGGAACCACATATTGTGAAATCTAAATAGTTTTTCTTATTGTTTAATTATTATTTTGCGTATTGAATATTCTTATACACTTATTTCTATGATAGTTATGTTTAATTGCTAGGAGACCTACTAGTTTGTTATTCATTACAATATACCGCTAAGTTAAATATCAAATCCGTAATTATTTGATTCATTTAACTTGTGAAGCACTAGGATTTGATGATTTTCTGCGATAGAGGTTATTGAATCCTAAGAGGAATGTTTAATTAGATTGAATGCAACCGCTGGAGTTTGTGTTATCTAGTTCATCGATTTCTCTATTATGTAAAGCTGTTATTAAATTGAATCAGCGCTGGTCTAGAATTATTTAATAAGTAGGGTTAATTAGAACGCTGGTTTCTAACTAACTAAAATTAAGGAGAGATAGAAAAATTATTCCAACGGTGAATATTCGAAATATGAATTGATCTATCATTGCATCTATGATCAATTGTGGATTTCAGACGGTGGATATTGACTTGGACCAAGGTTAGTCTTTTGATTATTTTCGTTAATTTAATTTTTATTGTTATTAATTTCTTTATTTACAATTGTTTGCATACAGAAACCCCCTAATCATTGTACGGAGCATAAAATATTGAATTACACTCTTTTCGTGGGATCGACCCTTACTTCCATTGCTACATTAGTTTTTAGAGGTTAAGATATTATTTTTGGGTGTTTACAACAGCACACCACAGACACTCTTCGTCTCATCCCTGCCGCTGCCGCAACCTCTACCTCCATCGCCACAACCACCACCAACAATAACACCAACAACAAGCCACCACTGTTGCCCCCTGTACAGCACAACCAACATCGTCGCCCCCGTCACAATACCACCACGACCACCGCCACAATAATAACAAAAAAAACCATCACCATCGCCGCCTGCACCACAACACCAAAACAATCACCACCACAGCCGTCGACCCCGCAAATAATAGAGCCGTTGAGCATTCCCTTTTTCTTACCCCGCAAATAATAGAGCTGTTGACCCCTCTAAACATAGTGAAGTGACAGAAGAAATTTGAGAGCACATGAGAAACCACAAAATCACCTGGTAGCATATGGGGAATTATGATGACTATGGGCAAACATAAAAGCAATCGAAGCCATCCAACACATGCTCTCTTCCCCAACATTTGCGCAAACCTCAAGCTCAATTTCTTCTACGAAATACACCAAAATGAACTTTCAAACAACCTGAAGCAACAACTCGCAATCTATTATGAACATTCCCCCCCTTTTTTATATTTTTTTAAAAGACCATCTTAAAGATTTTGCTTAAGGCTCCCAAATTGTTTCAGTCGCTTTTATTTGTATTAACAAAGACTGGAAATGCAGTGCTAGACGTTGGAGATAAATAAGGGCATTGGTTAATATTCTTCTTCGTCTTCTTCTTTAAGCTCAATCATGTGAGGTTCTCGGGCAACTTTTCCAATATATATCACAAACTTTTCACAATTCACCTTGAAAGATTAATCAAAACAAGTTAAAAGAAATTTAAAATAATCCTTGGAACTAGTAGAATATCCAAGATTCTTAATTACATTTATTGTTTTTGTTTTTATAGGCATTGCATCGAGTTCACAATTAGACACTGGATTTTTGTGACACTTGATTTTTTGTTTTTTTTACAATTCTAGCATTTCATTTTTTCTTATTTCCAATTGAAACAATAAATGTCGGTATTTTAATTTTGGCATCATTTCCTATTTTCAATAGCAGCAAATTCTCATACTTTCACTTGTAGCACTAATAAATGCCAGGTTAAGTTTATTGTTTGGTCTATGTTTAATTTCTAACCAGTTTCAAGTCTTCTTGTTTCTTCTTTCCACGTGAGAAATCTATAGTATATTATCGAAGAGTTGAAAATTTTAGGGTAGTCACGTTCTCGTACATCTATTATCAGTAGTCATGTTTAACTGAATGTGCATGACTTGATGTACATCATATATAACACTGAAAATTAATGGGGCACGGGCACAAAATGTCGCACTCTTAACATTGGAGCAGGAATGCGGTACCATTGTGAATTATAAGTGCAAGGATAATGTATGTCTCTTCTTTATGTGACAAGCATGATCTAAGAATGAAAATAGGACATCAAACTTCTTTTGTTTATAATTAGAACATTTTGGATACAAAGAATGAGAAATGAAGAAGTGTTTTCACATGATATTATGTATGAGTTGGAAATCATTGTGTTGAAAATTGATTCACTGATAGAAAGATGTGATTAAATTACTCTTTCACCCATTGTTTCTTCTATATAGCATTAAATAAGATTGTGTATCACGAGCAATTTTATTTACTTTGTTAATACATCAAAATATAATTCATGTTCAAAGTTTCGGTCATGCATAAAAATATATTTTCAGTAACTACAAGAAGTTGCTCATTTTTCTAAATAATGAAAAAGAAAATGTAATTACACCAAAAAAAGACTCTATCAAGAAAATATGAGTTGTCAAGAACAAAAATATCGAAACTATTTCTGAAACAATGAAAGGAAGTGTGTGGAAAACCTTGTAGCACGTCTAGATATATAGCAAATTATTTTCAGTAAAATAGAAAATCAAAAGAGATAAGTAAAAAATAATGAAAGTTACATAAAATACCGTATAGGATTACCTTGTATTTCTTTTTTGATACAAAGAAATTTTAATACTAAGATTATCAAATTAGAATAAGGAAAAATGGTGAAGAATGAGTAGATGGATAAGAAATTTGAAGCAGGTTTCTATAAATTTTGAACAATAAAACTCGAAATACATGAAATTTGAATAAAATTGATATCGACGTTGACGTGGTCGAACTTGGTTAGCCTTTTTTTTTGTTTTTTTCATCTTTTAATTGTGTCACGCCAAGTGTTGTTCATCAAAATTTTTATTAAAAAAATTTGTACTTAGCACGATTGAATTTTGAAAGAAAAATGTAATAGGGGGTCGCCATTTATCAATTATGACACCAATTTGATAAATGGTTGTGTACTTATAGCGTAACTCTTAAAATAATACATGTGTTCTAGTACAAATAGCATCACGCGTTTTAATCTATTCACATGAAAAGGCGTGCATCCGTAACTAGAAGATAAGAATTTCAACTTGAGAGGTATGAATAGGATGCTGCAACAAGAAGAAGAGGGAGCAGGGAGTGTACAATTGCTAGCTACCTCTATTAAATCAGATTCTTCTATTATCGTCTTTTCATTGAACAGTGTATATTCCATATAAAATTAACTTTTACAGTTGTGGACATGGCTCCTTTAAGTTATAATTCACAATTTGAACAAGCAATATGGATAGCGATCAATTATGAAATAGTTGGTTGATTGGGACCATTCATCTCTTTTGTTGTAAAATTGTCTTATCTAGAGTTTTGCCTACTACCAATTCTTTTTTGTTCCCATTTTCTTAAAACATTTTCGGCTTTCTTTGGTTGCTTTCATCGTCAATTTTTATAATAGGGGAAAGAAAAAGGGAAAAACCATTTGTACATCATGGTTTACACCACCTCACAATAGTGGGAAGCGATATAATGATCACCAAACAAAGTTAGGGGTAAAAGTGATCTAATGATCACCAAACAAAGTTGAAACGAGCCCTATAATAGAATCACAATTGAATGTATCTAAAGAATACTCTGGCTAGAAACAACACCCTTAGTCGCATTTAAACTGTCAACTAAATCAGCAGAATTGTAGGTAAGTCTTATGGCAAAAAATGGGTCTGTTACTAAAATGACACTGTCGATGATGATAGCAAAAGAATTTACACAAAACCTTTAAATTCAACTGAGAATTAGACTCCAACGGTACAAAATCTAACTCCAAATCCACCCGAGTTCTTAAAATATGCTGATTGCCTAAAGATTCTGTATAACACTGAAAAATATAGAGATGAGATTTTTTATGTCCCTTAACAAAATACAACAAGTCAACAAAGAAATTCGGGTCACACCCAAATTCCCGAATTCCCGAATTCCAACATAATGAATAGCCAAAAGAAGACTCATATAATTTATAATGAATGATCAAAAAAAGATTCATAGATTTTGTATAACGTAAAGAAAATGTTTTGATTTTTACAATATATAAATCTTGACTTAGAAATATTTTCCATGCAATTCTTATTAGGTATTTTGATACCAAATAAAAATCTGGGGCTACGATGAATTGTCGGATCGGATTAATTCATATGGTTTCGTTTGAAATATATATATATATATATATTGGCCTATTAGAGAGTAATTACACACAGTAGAATCTTTTTATCCCCATTTGCGAAAAACTTACAGCTACTTCCTTGTGTTCCTTCTTCTTCTCTCCATTTTCAGTCCCTTCGTGTAAGACATACTATCTTCCTTTGGCCGACATTTTGGGTTGCTAGTTCAATACTTCCCTGTTTCCTTTTGCTGCCTCATTGTTGCTGCTTCGTTGTTGCCTTTGTGCACAACTTCCTCTGCGCGATCTGTTTGTTGCTTCTCTTGAGGCTTTCAGTGTGATTCTTGGTTCCTTTATAGTGGTGTTGCCTTGTGTAGTTCTTAGTCACAAATCTGAGCCCTGTATACTCTAGTTTTGGTGCTAATGTTTGTGAAATCAATAGGAAAATGTTGGGTTTCATTCATAATATATAATTTCATTATTATTAGTTGATTTAGATCTAAATTTTTTTTGTTTGATCAATTGAAGGTATAAAATAGGGAAGTATTTGGTTTCATTCATATCATATTATTACATCGTTATTAATTGAATTGGAACTAACTTTGTGCTGGTTGATCAATTGAAGGTATAAATTAACTCCACAAACTGGTATCAGAGCCTCCGTGGCTCGATTGGTTGTTTGAATCCTTAATTGATTTATCATCTCTCATTATTATAGACCAGATATATGTCAGCTCTGGTTGAAATTCTTTAAATAACTACAATAGTAGGTCATCATGTGGGGGTAACCAATGTGATTGTGGCATTTCCACTTCTAGTATTTACGATTATTTGCCTAAATTGTGATATTATCGCTTTTATGGCTATATTGATCGTTTTTCAAATTTTCGTATTGCTGCTAAGTTATTTGTGTTATAGAATTGTTACATTTGGCCTTACCCGCACGAACATTCCCCTGAAACTGAGGTTTTAATCTCACGAAAATTTTGGAAATTTAAATCGGTGTATAACTGCGACGTATAGGACATTCTTTGTGTAGTTGCCTCTATGAAGATTGCTTACATGCTACATGTCTTATTCGTTAAGATGTTTTCAAATCATTTTGACTTGGGTATCGTTAATGGTAAATGTGATTTTTCTTTTTGGCAACAAAAAATAAAAGGGATATTAGTACAACAAAAAGTTTCAAAAACCATTGATAATTCTTTTGATATAAGTGTGACTAAGTATATATATAAAAAAAGATTTTAACGAACTTGCTTGTACCTCTATTATCTTGAACTTATGTTATTTTGTTTTGCAAAAAGTTTGCAAGCATGATACTACCGAAAAACTTTGAAAAAAACTTAAGGAGCTTTATTTGAATCAATCCATGCCCAATATAATTTTCTTCTTTGAAAGTTTTTTTTGTTTCAAAATTGATTCGCAAAAGATTTAGATGACAATCTTGACATTTTCAATAAATTGGCTCAAGATATTACTAATTGTGGTGAAAAGGTTATTAATGAAAATAAAGCAATTATTCTTTTTTATGTCATTCCTGATAACTATAAGGAAGTCAAGAATGCAATCAAATATGGAGAGAAACCCTTATATCCAATATAGTCATCGATTTTTTAAAGGCTAAGGAGAAGGAAATGAAAGTTGAAAGAAATGAGAGAAAAGCACGAGAGATTCACCAAATGAGAGGCAGAACTCAATTTAGGGATGGAGAGGGGCAAAATAGTGGTGGCAAGAAAAATGGTGAGGTAGATCTAATTTACTAGGAAAGGCAAAGGGAAGGAAATGTTACGGTTGTGGAAAACTAGTACATTTATAAATGGCTGCCAAAAAGAGAAAAATAAGTTGAGAGATCAGATGGGTGGTGAACCCAATAAGGTGGATGTTGTTGTCTTAAGAGATGAATCTAGTGAGGTTTACATGCTATTAGATACTAAACCAGGTGAAATTAACTTGTCTATGAACTCCCATATGCATGATTGGATTCTTGACTCCGGTACCTCTTTTCATGTTACATCAAATAAATTATGGTTTGATCATTTGTATGAGTCTGATCATGGACATGTAATTGCATAGGGTGGAGTTCCATATAAGATCACTGGCGTGGGTAGTGTGATTATCAGATTCGACAGTGGTTTTGTGTACACACTAAAAGAAGTTAGGTACATTCCACATATGGGTAGGAATTTAATTTATGTGGGGAAGATAGAGTGCATAGGTTTCACTAGTGCACTTAGTGATGGAGTGTTAAAAATGTTTAAGGGAATACTTAGAGCCTTTAAGGCTACTAGGAACAATGACATTTACATCACGGATGTTGAAATAATGGATGGTTTAAATTTCACTATCACCGACACTAATCACACACAGAAGTGGCATAATATGTTAGCTTATGTTAGTGTTAAGGGATTTAAGTTCCTTAACGATAAGGGTGTGTTTGGTAACAATCGGGTGTCTAACATCGTAGGATGTCATTTGTGGCATAATAGGTTAGCTTATGTCAGTCATTTTGCGATCATTGTGTACTGGGTAAACTTTGTAGGACTCCATTTGCATCTAGCACATACAAGACATCTAGATTGTTAGAATACATTCATACTGATTTGAAGGGTCTAAGGAGCAGTCTCACTTTTCATGGTAACAAATATTTTCTAGTCTATTATTGATGATTTCTCCAGATATGTATGAGTTTATTTGCTGAGAGATAAATCTTAAACTTTAATGAATTTTAAAAACTGAAAAGTTAAGATAGATAATCGACATACAAGAAAGTGAAATATTTGCGTACTGATAATGGTCTTAAGTTTTCTAATGCTGAATTTGACAATTTGTGTAATGAATCTGGCATCACTAGACATAGGACTGTGCATTACACTCCTCAACAAAATGTGGTTGCTGTAAGGGATGAATCGTACTTTGCTTGATAAAGGTTAGATGTATAATGTTAAGTTCTGGTGTGCATAAGTCTTTTTTTGGGTTGAAATTGTTATAATTGCGTGTTATCTGACTAACATGACTCATTTTGCTGCTTTAAATGGTGATACTCCGTATGAAATTTGGAATGGTAAATGTGTTGATTATTCCATGCTTAAAACCTTTGTTTGTGTTGCATTCTCTCATCAAAGTGAGGGAAAGTTAGAACCCAGAGTTATGCAGTATGTCTTCTTAGGCTATCTTGATAGAGTTAAGGGATTTAGGTTATCGTATAGAATTCAGAAGGGCGTGAGAATAATTATAAGTCACGATGTTACATTTAATGAGTTCGAGATGTCTTACAAAGAGAGTGATGAATAACAAGAAACTATTAGGGAAGAGTCCCAGTTGAGGTAGAGTGAGTGAGTGTCCACATCTCTATTACCTCGAGCGAGGTGGAGAGCAATACACAAAATCACCAAAATATAGATTTAGAAGGTGCTGAGGAAGTTGTTCAGGAAAACCTTATCGACCAAAGCCTTCTAACTGATTATCAATTAGCTAGAGACAGAGAAATGAGACCACATAGAGAACCTAGAAGATGTCTCACTATACCATAGCCTATACTAGTTATCAAGAACTAGTTGATAAGGAGCCAATACTTATGACGAGGCTATGATGAGTGAAAAATGCGAGGAATGACTAGGTGCCATGAGATAAGAGATGAGTTCTTTTACCAAGAATCAAATTTGAGATTTAGTTTCTAGACCTAAGGATATATCCACAGTACGTTGCAAATGAGTTTATAAAATTAAGGAGGGAACTATTGAGAGTGAGCCTGTGAGATATAAGGCTAGGTTAGTAGTCAAGGGGTATAAACAAAAAGAAGGGATATATTATAATGAGATCATTTCATTAGTTGTTAAGTATACTACAATTAGGGTCATACTTGCTTTTGTCGCTTACTATAGTTGGGAACTTGATGCCAAAACTGTTTTTTTACATGGTGACCTTGATGATAAGATTTTTATAAATCAACCCAAAGATTTTGAAAGTAAGCCTAAACCTAACTATGTGTGTTTTTTATAGAAATCATTTTTATGGGCTAAAATTGTCTCCACGTCAACGGTATAAAAAGTTTGGATCTTATTTGTAGTTTATTAGTTTCAAGATGAGTGAGTTTGATCATTACTTGTATTATCTGCACCACATCACTAATAAAGAGTGCGTGTATGTTACTTTACGTAGACATCATGTTGTTAATTGGATCTAATATGAAGGTGGTAAACAAAATTAAAATGGAGTTAGGAAAAAAATTTGACATGAAAGACCTAGGACAAGCTAGGAGGATCCTTGGTATGGGATTGATCGGGATATGTTTAATTCTTGCTTGTATGTGTATCAAACTCCTTACATGCTTAAAGTTTGAAACAAATTTGGCATACTTGATTGCAAAACTACTTTTGTGCTTCTTGGAAACCATTTTATTTTGTTAAAAGAACAATCACTTTCTAATAATGAAGAAAGAGAATTCATGGATAATATTCCTTATTCAAATGTTATTGGCTTCGTTATGTACCTTGTGGTCTGTAATAGACCTGATTTGGATTTTACTATGAGTGTGTTAAAAAGGTACATGTCTAATCTTGGTCCAAAACATTAGGAAGCATTAGAGTGGTTTCTTAGGCACTTGTAGTATACTTTTATGTGTGTTTAGTTTATAAATCTGCTAATGAGGGTGTGAAACTTAAAGATTTCATGGATACTAACTACAATTGTGAAATAAATAATATGAAATTTACTTCCTCTTATGTGTTTACTTTGTGTGACTCGTGTAAGTTGGAAGTCTAAACTTTAACGTATTATTGCTTTTTCTACCATTGAATCTGAGTATATTGCTGTTATAGAAGTTATTAAAGAAGCTTTCTGGTTTAGCGATTTACTTTATGAACTGGGTGTTTTAAGTGATAATGAGATAGTATACTCTGATAGTCAATCTATTATTCATCCGTGTAAGAATCCCGTGTTTCATGAATGCAGTAAACATATAGATGTTAGGCTGCATCTTATTAGAGATGTAGTGTCTCAAGATTTGAAAATGAGCATTCAAATTATAACCTTGTAGATATGGGTATTAAGGTGCTCTCCCTAGTAAAGTTTAGACGTTACTTTACACTTCTAAACATTGGTAATTTGTATATGATGTTTCAATTTTATTTGAAATTATGTTGGGGAGCTACTAAACATTTTTTCTTCTCTTTTTGCAGGGGTATTTGGCATCAAGGTAGATGTTTGCTATGTATTTTGATATTAAATACAAATTGGGACTGTGATGAATTGCGATTGGATTAATTCATATGGTTACGTTTGGAACACATTATTGAGACTATTTTAATAATCGATCAAAACACACAACCGGTATCCCAAAAAGTGAAGTTGGATTGTGATTTGCATTTAAGGCCCGACCCATACACTAGACCTAAAGTGTATTATATATATGTTTGTGCCCTTGCCCTATTAGAGACTAATTACACACGGTTGAATCTTTTATACCCCTTTTGAGAGAAACTTACGACTGCTTCCTAGTGCTCCATTCTTCTTCTCTATATTTTTGGTCCCTTTGTGTAAGACCCATTATCTTCCTTTAGCTGACGTTTTGGGCTGCTAGTTCGATGCTTCCCTGCTTCTTCTCACTGCCTCGCTATTGCCTTTTTGCACAACCTAATCCGCGCGATTTGTTGGCTATTTCTCTTGAGGCATTGAGTGTAATTCTTGTTTCCTCTCTAGTGGTGTTGCTTTGTGTGGTTTTGGGTAAAAAATCTAAGACCTATATACCCTACTTTTGAAGCCAATCTTTTTGAAATCAATATGGAAGTGTTCGGTTTCATTTATAGCATATTATTCAATTGTTATTAATTGATTTGCAACTAACTTTGTGTTGTTTGATCAATTGAAGGTATAAATTAACTCCACAATCTATTTCTTTTTATTTCCATTCCTAAAATCTTCAAAATTCATTCATCTAAAATTCTAAGTTTAACTTCTCTTTAATTGATTGAAGTTTTACAAAATTATACCCAGCTAAAGCACATCATCATCATATAGCAAAAGATAAAAGATGTAAAATCACTTTCTTAAAATTTATGCCTTGAATATAGGTATGCGTTTTAATCCATACAATGATTTCTTTAGCGAGCATAAGTCTCTTTTCCTTTTAATTTCAAAGTCTTTAGATTAAGTTACATAAATGGTTTCATCTAGAGAACAATATAAGAATGCAGTTTTTAGATTCAATTGTTTTAACCGTAAATCAAATCGAGTTACTAAAGCAATCAAGAAATGCTGGTTGAAATATATTTCACTTCTTGTGAAAATATTTTAGTATAATATATTTCTTGTATTTGTGCAAAACCTTTTGTTACAAGTCTAACTTTATATTTTATATCTCCAAATTTTAATTCTCCTTCTTTTATTTTATAAACCCATTAAAACTCTAGAGTTTACTTTCTACTGGTTTTTCCACTAATGACCAAGTGTCATTTTTCATTAGCATATTCATTTCTCCTCGCATTGCTGCAAGGCACCTATTTAAGTCTTTACTAGAGATAACTTCTTCATAAGATTTTGGTTATATATTCGAAGGATCAAATTCTAAATGTAAAGACACAAAGTTAGCATATTGATACCTAGTAGGTAGTCTAATCTGTCTCATTTTCCTATCTCTAGCTAATTGATAATTTTGTAAATCATGAATGCGATCAATTTTCTTGTTTCGGGGTTTATTATATCATCATTTGACATAATTTTTGGTACTGTTTGAAATTCAGCGTGAGGCTGTTCCACCTCAATGTGAATTGGGGTAAAAAGTATCTTTTTTAATTTAGATTTATTTCTATTACTACAAAGTCTTTTTGACATAATCTTTCTCTTGTTTTATCACTAAGACAAGAAAAACCTATCCATTAAAAATAAGGGTGCATTTGATTACCAATATTTTCTATAGAAAAATATGTTTTTTTTCCATCCAAATTCCTGCATATGTGCTGTTTAGTTATATTTTTTTCTATAGAAAACATTTTCCTACTTTTGGTCACGTGATCATATTTTCTTCAAAATCAAGGAAAATATTTTCTTTAGAGGAAGTATAATTTTATTTTTCAGGGAATTCACTCACTCTCTCTTTCTTTATCTTATCTATCTCATCTCTCCCATCTACCTACCAATAAAAAATGGACAAGTATAATATTTTTTAGGTTGAAAACTAAATAAATCAAACATATTTAATTGCTAAATTCCATACAAATAAGTTTTAGGCAATTCAATTACCTAGAATTTATTTTCTTTCCATACAAATTCTATACTCGTAATCAAACGCACCCTAGCATATCTACTTATTGTAACTTTATACCCTCTATATTCTTTTATCTATATTTTATAGCCTTTCACCCATTTCTATATCTAAGAAATATGCACTTTACAGATCTAGGATCTGATTTAGACTCAGTCTGGTGTGCATAAGTTGCACTTCTAAAAGTCATGAGATGTGAATAATCAGGGATAGATCCTGTCCATAGCTATTATGGTGTTTCATAGTTCAGTACACAAGATGGACTTCTATTAATTAAGTAGCAAATTGTTTTAAGGACCTCTCCCCAAAACAGTTTTGGTAGTCGTGAACTAATTATTAGGGTTTTGCTAGAGTGCCATCCCCTTTGACATAGGGGATGACACTCTAGCCAAGTGGCACCCCCCTATTGGGGGGGCGCCGGGCCCACTCGGCGCCCGC
>CAIGRB010149172.1:0-12810 GCA_903798255.1 Fraxinus quadrangulata
CATAGCAGAAATCAATATAAATCACGGCAAACTTCTCCCAAAGGACTTGTTTAAATTACCATAATTCCAAATCTTATAGACCAAGCTATGGTGGAAGATTCACCAATTTTAGCAGCTATAGAGGTGGGAAAAGGGGCAAAAACAAGGGAGGCTACTTATATGGTGGCAATGACAGACCAATTTGCCAAGTATGTGGAAAGGTTGGGCATAAAGCCAACATATGTAACTTCAAATATGATGACAGATACACTAGGATTCTACCAAACCAAAGAACATATTACAACACCTCACCTGTAGCTCTTGTTGCATCTCCCAGCACTGTGAATGATCCAGCGTGGTATGCAAACACTGGAGCTAGTAACCACATCACACCAGATAAAGGAAACCTCATCTCTATCAATGAATATGCTGATAAGGAGAAAATCATGGTGGAAGATGGAAGTAAGTTGCATATATCTCATCTTGGTACTACACATATTCCAGCTTTGAATGATAAGTTTCTAATTCTGAATAAGCTTCTTCATGTACTTGAGATTAAGAAAAATCTAATCAGTGTTTCTAAGTTGACCTCTGATAATGATGTTTACATGAAATTTCATCCTGATTGTTGTTTTGTAAAGGACAAGTCAACGAGGGCAGTGATAATGCAAGGAAAGCTTCAAGATGGGTTGTATCAGCTAGATTTTCCTCACCAAACTACCAAGAGTCTCACCCAAGAGTCCATTTTCACAAATAAATCCTCCTGCAGTTTGTCTTCTGTTGTTCCTAGTCATAAATCTTCAATTACAACATTTGATGTATGGCACAAGAGACTTGGTCATCCCTCTAACCAAGTGATGAACTAAGTACTCAAATCCTGTAATGTCAAAATTAAAGGAAATGAAATCAGATCTTTCTACAATGCGTGTCAACTTGGAAAATCCCACTTGTTACATTTTCCATACGCTAAAACTCCATTAGAACTTGTGTTTACAGACATATGGGGACAGGCTCCCATCTTATCTACCTCAGGTTTCAAGTATTACATATCTTTTCTTGATGACTTTTGCAGGTTTACTTGGATCTATCCATTGAAACATAAATATGAAGCCCTAAATGTGTTCATTCAATTCAAAAAACTCGTTGAAAACAAACTGAACAGTAAAATCAAAACATTACAAGGAGTGGTGAGTATAGAGTTTTCTCAAAATTTTTGAACCAAGAAGGGATTGAGTTCAGGTATCATTGTCCCTATACCTCAGCTCAAAATGGCAGGGTAGCGAGGAAGCATAGACACATCACAGATATAGGCTTAACACTTTTAGCCCAAGCCAAACTACCTCTGACGTACTAGTGGGAAGCTTTCAAAACTACTACCTACCTCATAAATAGGTTGTCAACACCTACACTTCAAAAATAATCACCTTATGAAACTCTGTACGATAAGATGTCTAATTATCAGACCTTGAAAGTATTTAGCTGTGCCTACTACCCATGTCTAAGACCTTATCAAAATTAGAAATTTAGTTTGCATTCCACCAAATGCACTTTTATAGGTTATAGTGAGTCTCATAAAGGGTACACGTGCCTAAGTGCAACTGGAAGACTATATATCTCAAGGCATGTGGTTGTTAACGAGTTGGAATTCCCATTCGAGTGTGTGACAGCCACCAAAGGTCATTTAGAACCTATAGTGTCAAAAACCATAGTTTCCTATTTTCACTTTCTTTCTGATCATACAGTGTCTATTATAAATCCTGCTGATACTACTCATTCTGAAGCAGCTCAAGCTGAATATCTCTCATCCTCTGACTTAAATGATAATCAGTATGATAATGTCTGCATGATGTCTTTGACAATACTGAAGGAACTGATGAAACAAAGCTTGAAGCGCCAGAACAAAACATGCCACATGTTAATGAAGAACCCTTGCAATCAAATGATGATGATGGCAGAGAAATACCTCAACATAGAGCAAACAATTTGACTGAGCATCCTATGATTACTAGAGGGAAAGCTGGAATATTCAAACCAAAAATTTATATTGGGAAGCTGACTAACAATCTCTTAGAACCTAAGAGTATAACTGAAGCTATGATGAGTACTAATTGGAAGAGGGCAATGGAGAAAGAATTTAATGCTTTGATAAGGGCTAAAACCTGGGAGCTTGCGCCTCCCTCACTAACATACAACGTTGTTGGAAATAAATGGGTTTTCAGACATAAACAAAATATAGATGGCTCAGTACAGAGGTTCAAAGCCAGACTTGTAGCAAAGGGGTTCCATCAAACTTCTGGCATTGAATTTTGTGAGACATTTAGCCCTATGATCAAACCATCAACCCTCAGAATTATACTTACCTTGGCAGTGACAAAGGAGTGGACAATCAAGTAGGTGGACATCAACAATGATTTCCTCAATGGAGAACTGGAAGAGACTATGTTTATGAATCAGCCTGAAGGATTCGTGGATGAGTCAAAACCTAATCATGTCTACAAATTAAGCAAAGCTCTCTATGGATTGAAACAGGCACCTAGAGCCTGGAATGGGAAGTTAAAAACTACATTCTTGAGTTGGAAATTCAAGCAATCAGTGGTAGACACTTCACTCTTCTATTTCAAAAATGAAAATCAAATAATTTTCATACTCATCTATGTAGATGATATTGTGATTATAGGGAATGACAGAGTTTTACTACAGGAATTCATAGAAAATCTGAACAAAACATTCGCATTGAAGGACATGGGAAGGCTGCATTACTTCCTTGGAGTTAAGGTGTTATGGCATGATTCTGGAATTCATCTCACACGAACTAAGTATGTTGTTGACCTGCTGGAAAAGTTTGAATTGAAAAATGTAAAACCCTATATCACTCATATTCTTGATGACAAATCAATGTCTAAAGGTGATGGGGAAGCATTGAAAAATCCCACAGCTTACAGAAGTGCTGTAGAAGGATTGCAGTACCTCCAATATACCAGGCCAGATATCACTTTTGCTGTCAATAAATGGAGTCAATTTCTGCAAGCTCCAACTTCATTACACTAGCAAGCACTAAAGAGAGTATTGAGGTATCTTAAAGGGACAATGAACCATGGACTTTGTATTCAAAGGAGTGATAGACTCACCCTGAATGGTTACTCAGATGCAGACTGGGGATCCTGCATTGATGACAGAAAATCAACCACTGGTTACTATGTCTATCTAGGTGATAACTTGATTAGTTGGTCCTCAAAGAAACAACAGGTAGTGGTACGCTCAAGTACTGAATCAAAGTATAGGGCACTTGCTTCAACTGCATCAGAAATAGCCTGGGTTCAATCACTTTTTTAAGAGCTGGAACTGCCATTGGCTGAAACTCCAACTATTTGGTGTGATAACATAAGTGCTGGAGCCTTAGCAACCAACCCTGTGTACCATGCCAGGACAAAACACATAGAACTGGACGTGCACTTCATCAGAAATAAAGTAATAGCCAAGGAACTGGAAGTGAAATATGTGCCAACTTTAGTTCAGATTGCTGACTTATTAACTAAGGGACTGAGTCATTCAAGGTTCCTATTCTTAAAGGACAAGGTTGGAGTTACTCTAGCACCTTCCAGCTTGAGAGAGGGTGTTAAGTGAATTAACTGTATTGATCCACCTCAACTCCACATCAGCAAACTAAAGTACCAGCTGGAGCAATCATCAGCCCTTGCTTGCCTTGCTATTTGATACACTTTTTTTTACTTGTAGTGCTACCACTCAATTTTTTGTAAAATATTCTAGACATGATCCACTATTTCAGGAACTAACTTACGGTTGTAAATTCCAGATTCTTCTTTCTACAATTATTTTCATTATATGATAACCAAGACCTCAGCAATGGAGGTCACGGTTGATTGCATAATTTCATCTTCCTTTGAAGTTTTAACTAACTAACTTACGGCTGTATATTCCAGAATCTTCTTTCTACAATTATTTTCATAATATGAAAACCAAGACCTCAGCAATGGAGGTCACGGTTGATAGCATAATCTCATCTTCCTTTGAAGTTTTAACTGTCTGTCTCCACTAACCCTAAATCCGAATCTTTGGCCACCGATTAACCAAAAGAGCTCTCCAACCACCAAATCGTCGTCCTCGGTCTGAAATCCTTATTTTTTTTGTCACGTTTTGCTTGTTATGGTAAGCTTTCTGCATGAGCTGCCCTTTTATCTCTTCTTTCTTGATCAGATTCTCATTTTTTTTGTAATTGTATTTTGTTGATGTTGTGTATTTCAAGCATTGAGGCTCCAATCTTTGGTTGTGGCTGTTGAACCAAACAAGCTCTCTCCAGCCACTTAAGTCGCTATCGTCGATCATCAATATTTAGTCTTTTGTTGCATTTTGCTTGTTACAGTAAGATTTCTGCTAAGCTGCCTCTTTATCTTTTATGTGTCGGTCATATTTTCACTCTTATTGAAGCATTTGTAGTCATCCTTTCACTATTGGCAAATCCATTTGAGTGTTCCTTGTGGAGATTGCTAGCATTTACCGAGATTGTTCTATATGATCTATTCTATTTGTTCTGTTCTTTCAATTGTTTAGTTATGTACTCATTTTATAATCAAAAGCTACTTCATTGTGTGAATGAATGGATTATGGCACCGCCAACAAAATTTTATGTTTATCATACTTGTCATTATATAGAAAAAAGTTATTCTTGTTGCAATCGAAAATCGAGCATTTTAAGTGACTGTTGTTATACTCGGTTCATATATAGAGTTAATTATTTTTGGTTGATTATAGTGAAACCGTTGGAAGGGATTCAGTTGTTGTAGTGTTTATCGATTTTACTGAAAATTTATTTGAATTTGAAGTTAAAAGGTAACAAACAAACGATCTATTTTAAAAAATTCATTTTTTGCTTTATCTTTTATGTTGATTTAAGTTCTTTATTACCTTTTCTTGGTTGAATGGAACTTGAATTTCATATTGTTTGTAAGTTACTCTCCGTCCGCTTGTGTGTGTGGTTTTTTTTTTCATATTAAAGATTTTTATCAGGGTTTAAGGTTTTATTAAAAATAGCTTCTTATCCTTATGATAAAACTGAGCTACAACACCTTTTGTTATAGATTTTTTGTTTGTTGTTTAAAGTCGTGGATAAATTGCGTGGGTCATGTTTTGGTGCTGCAATATAAGCCTCTTCATATCCTTCTGAATAAACTAAAACTCTTGAGCTGCGACATCTTTTGTTATGGATTTGGTGTTCGTTGTTTAAAATTGTGGATAAATTTTTATTTGGTAGAAGTAACTGTTGAGTTATTCTCTAATAACTTGTTTGCCTTCTTGTGAAGATTAAAAAGTTGAATTCACACTTGGCTCTCAAAAGAAAGTAAGTTCCTTGCAGAGTTGTAGCCTTCCAATTCATAGAGCTTCTTGTTGTTTAATTACTGTGTCAACTGTCCTATTTTTCCAATTTTTGTGTTGCTTTCACATTAGAAGAAATTATGTTTCTAAAAGTTCCAAATCAATCATGAAATATATATTCTTATTATTACACCATATTGTTGTTGCTTTATCGTGGCTTTTGAATTATTTTATTTTCTGCCACAATAAATCGACGTCCTTGTATTTTGCGTGTCTCCATCTTAACTAGTTAAAGCCTTCTTTGCATGTGGAAACTTCTAGTTTTCATATATTTTGACAGTATATTAGTGATGGAATTTTATGTTAATGATATTAGTTGTATCTGAAATACTGTCCACTAATAAGATTATGATGTTCATGGCACTGAAATGTATGGTTATGCATTTGAACAGTTTTGTTCCAAACAGATTGTTCTTTCCTATGCCCATCTATTTTATTTCTATTTTTCTAAAGTAAATTGCTAACTTAAATTGAGCCAAATTGGATTAATGTCAAGTAGGTTCCTACAATTCTCTTATTGTTCCCATTACATTAAAGTTCCAAGATCATGATTTTGAAGATAGGGATGAGAATATGCCATTCATTGAAAGAAATAATAAAAAACATTATTTTTTTAGGAGGTTCTTATATTATTTGTCTTATTTGTTGTTGTTATTTGTAGATGGCTTCCTTACACTGTTACAAAATTCCAGAAGAAGAGCGTGTTCAGGCCCAAATTTCACAGGTTAGTAACATCAAATATATAATAGTTGTCCTCAACAAATTCAATGAACAACAAAAGACAATGTTCGGGGAAAATTGCATAGGACATGTTGCGAAGTTGCCGAAGCTCAAATATCTGCGCAATTAGTTTATGAAATGGTGAATAAATCAGTCATTTGCCGAAAACATTTCAAGACTTGGTTCAAGGTGAACCAAAGGTTTGCAAGATTTGGAATGCCAGAGTTCGCGTTAAGCACTGGCTTGAAGTGTGGTGAATTACCTAAAGGGTCGGCTTCCGAGAAAATCTTAGAGAAAACTCGGCTATGGGACAAAATGATTACCAATAAAGACCAGATAACTTGTAGCGACCTGGAGAAGATTTTCTTGAAATGTGCCAGCTATAATGATCGTTACAAGCTTGGGTTGGCTTTAATTATTGAAGGGGTATTCAATTCCAGATATCGTAATGTGGGTACATCATGAAACTCTTTACATTGTGGACGACTTGGATTTCTTCAATGCCTACCCATGAGGGATAGTATACTTTAAACTTCTTATCAAATCACTGCTCCGTGGGTGGAGGAGAAATGTGGACTTGGCAAAGGTCAACAATAATGACCGTCATCTCTTAAACGTTGTACGGATTCTCGCTTGCTATTCAGGTATAGATGTATCCGTATTTATTTCATTTCTATTCATTGCACATTTTTATGTATCTCTGTATATAGTAACCAATGTTATAAATGTTTTGCAGTTGTGGGTGTACGAGGCAATCCCTGAGTTAGGGAACTTCTCGAGAAGATTGGTGACGACCTTTCGAGGATGTTGCAGTGGTCTGGCACAAGACAACCTCAATCGAGAACATATTCAGATTTTTTGACAAGACATATGTGAACAATTTACATGTATAATTGCACTTATACTTTTGGCATATATAATCATTGATTTTGATGAATTTTCCTCCCTTCACAAGTGCACTTGTGGGCGATGCTACGCTACTGTCGAAGAAGAATTGCAGCCATACTTTGCTAATTTAGTTCCATTGGAAGATGCAGTAGACCCCATTTTGGACAGTCTCATTGTTCAATCAACCAAAATACAAGATTACACATCAGAAGGTGAAATGATACAAAATGATGAAAACAACAATCAAGGTAAGAAATCCAGGAAAGGTAACACGAGTGGACTTCGTCTAAAGGATTTCAGTAATGATGAAGGTGGATAAGAAGGGCATTGCAAATCCAGTCCATGACTTGCCATCGTCTTCTAACTTGGAAATTGTCCACCAGTAAGTCATATGTCTTTGGATGAGATAAGAGCTCAATTGACTAAACAGATAGAGGCAATTGAGATCAGGTTAGGTGAATTGAAGGAGGAAATGAACTTGAGGTTCACTGGTATCTAAAAGGAAATGAGAGATCATGTGTGCACTATGAAGGATCATGTGACCTATCAGATAAGTAACGTAGGTTAGAGGATGTAGCTACATAATTTTTTTTTGCGGGGAGAGGGACATAAAGTGGGTAATGAGTACAATGGATTTGGTTGTGATTTGGGCGAGGGAGATATGTATGTACGTGATGATTATGATGAATTGTCCTTGTCCAATACTGCAGCTGATGAACAGCATGTCAATGCATCCAAAATAGATGTTTACAACATCGATGACTTGTCGAGAAAGCCTTCAGATGTGGTTGCCACATCACAGATCCTTCTAAAGTCAATGATCCACCGGCACCTCGACCTCGATCCCTCAGGGTCAAGATGCCTAGTGCTAACACGCGGACTCTTTTCACACGGCCAGGTCGTAGAAAGGGTAAGAGGGATGCGTAGTTAGTTTACAATGTTGGTGGAGCATAACATTGTATGTTTGGAAAAACATTTGCAACGACGTTGTGTGTACCATCGTTAGGCAAATTTTTTGATTGATGGTATAGTTCTCAATGTAGAATTGAAATGGAGACAACAGTATTTTGTTTCAGTATTTGCATGTTGTTCAGGTCTTATATTGTGTACACATTTACAAACTATTGTTTCTGACAATCGAAATATCAATTGTCGAGAGATAATGTCGAAAATAACATTTAAAATGTTGAGAAATGTTAGTAATGTATAGAACTGACGAAAATGGAATGAATCTCGTTCTAGATACATGAACTATCAGGTGTTGAGATAAACAAGGTCCAATTGTAGATAATAACTTTTGAGATGACAAGAACATCATGAAATATCAAGGACTAAGTCGAACTAATTGATAGAGCGATAAGATGACAATTAGATTTAAAAAAAGACTTACAACAAACTGATTAGACGTAAAAGTTTCTCAATAAGATTTCAATCAAATGTGTGAATCCATCATCATTAACAAAAAACTCTCATGATGAGTACATTATGTTATTGTGTTGACTTTATGTTGACTTTAACCAAAGCATGTTGGTAATAAATACAAATTCATTATTCACATTACAAGCACAAGGTCTAAAACCTAAGATGCCAAACAAATGTTAATCAATTGTAATTACATGGAGTAGACGTTGGTTTGCAGTCTTGTATTGTAATTAAACCATGCTTTACTCCTCTATGTAAGCATGCATATGACTTCAAAAACAATGTTCGAACACAATTCTTCATAAGAAATTCCTAGCAATAAGAACTTCTTCCTTCAACTATGTCTTCTTCAAGCAAAGAAACTAGTTTTCACTTGATTTGAAGAAGGAATTGCTTTTATGTTTGGGATGAAGGTAATTGTGATAAATTAAAGATAAGTGAAATGACTAGAAATATAATTAGCTCCTATTGATTAAAGATTTTTTTGGGAATTTATTCAAGTGTCAAAAAATCTAGTCTAAGTATTCCATCATTAAATATTAAGTTTTCTTCATTTGGTAGTAGTTAAATTGATTATTTTGTATCGTATTTCAGGTGGTGACGAAGAGATTGGAAAAACTTACCAACCATCCTAGTCTGTAACTTGTATTGAGTGAGTGGAAAAGCTTAAATAATTTTAAGTATTGATAAACTAATTATACTATTACGTTACATGGTATTATGTGTATTATTTCAACTATTATTATATGTTTAGTGCAAATATGTAAATTAGTTGTCCAATTACATGATTATTGTGAAAATATTCTTTCATTATGATATATGTGAAATTTCAAAGAGTAAATGGATTATATGTGAATTAAAATTTGAGACATGTTTTATTGACCACTACTAAAACAAAGAGACATACGATTGTGTTGGCTGCAAGTGAGACTTCTCGGGTGATCGTAAAAGTATATATGGGATGTGTCTTTGGTGATCACTGGTAGATTGACCACTTGATCATGCCGTTGTGATATGGTGATTATTGGTACCTTAAGTGGGATACTTTTTGGATGATCATGGGGGCTGTCAAGGGATGTACATTTGGTGGTCACAGGAGGATGGTCTACTCAACTATGATATTGTGATTATTAGCATTTCGGGTGAGATACTTCTTGGGTGATCATGGAGGCAGTTAGAGGATGTACATCTGATGATCACAGGATTATGGTCCACTCAGTTGTACCCAGTTGATTATTGATGACTGATGTTGATATTGCGCGGAGCTCTATTTGGTGCTTAGTAGGTGTGTCAAAGGCCCAATAAAAATGGAAGTTTCAAATGGAAATATTTCGAGTTTACCTTGATGATTTTATCATGATTATGGGATGATATTTTTCAGTATTACGAGAATAATTCCTATTATATTGTAAATTGTTAAGTAGTGTAAATTTGATCTTTGACAATTATGTAAATTGATAAATTATAATTATTTTTGAATTTCTCCACTCACTGCGCTATCAACTCATATTTTTCCCACTATTTCCTAATCAGGAAGCAGAGTGGGATAGTTTTTGGATGATCATGGGGCTGTCAAGGGATGTACATTTGGTGGTCACAGGAGGATGGTCTACTCAACTATGATATTGTGATTATTGCCATTTCGGGTGAGATACTTCTTGGGTGATCATGGAGGCAATTAGAGGATGTACATATGATGATCACAGGATGATGGTCCACTCAGCTGTACCCAGTTGATTATTGATGACTGATGTTGATATTGCGCGGAGCTCTATTTGGTGCTTAGAAGGTGTGTCAAAGGCCCAATAAAAATGGAAGTTTCAAATGGAAATATTTCGAGTTTACCTTGATGATTTTATCATGATTATGGGATGATATTTTTCAGTATTATGAGAATAATTCCTATTATATTTTAAAGTGTTAAGTAATGTAAATTTGATTTTTGATAATTATGTAAATTGATAAATTATAATTATTTTTGAATTTCTCCACTCATCGAGCTTTCAACTCATATATTATGCCACAATTTTCTGATCAAGTAGCAGTTGAGATTCTAAGCATTTTTAGGTCTTGTGCCTTGATTTTGGAGTCAGTGCCACACGACAAAGTTAGCTAGTATAACTCATTCAATAGACCATGCAGTCATTATTTTGGGACACATGTTCATTTTTAAATGTCATTCTCCACATCTTGTAGATAGTTGGATGGGCTCACTATGTACTTTGCATCCATACATATTATTCATGTTATTTTCATTGCAAAAGTTTGAGAATTTGGCTTATCTTGTAATTCTATGGTCATTGAAGGGAATCGTGATTTAGCATGAATATGATATTGTTGTTGGGAATTGTATATTTTTGTTTACAGTTTAGTTAGTCCAATTTACGGGGGAGATAATGCCGAAATTTTAAACAAAATAATTCATAATAGGTTGCACATTGTCAGTGTCTTGATGGTAGTTCCAACATTTAGTTGGGATCCATTATCGGTGCACGTCACGTACCGGGTCTATTAGTGATATTCGGGATGTGGCTTGTCAGAATCCCACAAAATATTTAGATAAAAAAATATTGTTTAACCAATTATAAATAATTTATAAACGATAGCCAAATAAGGACCAATTATTTTCAAAGTCCATACAAACAATTATGCATTATGACACAAATAAGTTAATTGATTTAGGTTACTTGGATTGGGAATGGACCACATAAATTTAAAACCAAACTGATTTATCCCAAGTTTCATTGTTGGTTCTTCTGATTTCAATTTCAATTTTGGCTTTGCTCAAATCAATTAACAATCAAAAATTTATAGGATAAATCTCATTTTCAACGGCAATACAACATTTTGATTAAAAAAATAATAGTAATACAACATTGAGTGACGACGATGGCTAGATATGACAGCATACTCTATTTTAAGGGCTATGGTTGTTATTTATTTTCCTTTGGAAGAAAGGATGAGAATTCGATTTCGTTTTTTTATTTTTAATGTTGTAATCATGTTTATTTATTTAAGTTAAATATTAAAGTTTAAAACTTTAAAGAGAAAATATATTAAAAAAATCTACCAAATCAGTTCAGGGTGAGTCTTGCACAATATTTCTTCACATGCATCAATCATTGGGGCCAATAAATCGTGCCTACAAGAAGTAAATCTCTATTAACTTATCTATAAAACAAGTCAAAACACTAGAATACGAAAACGTCATAGGAGTTAATATTTTTATAGGTAACGATCCCAATCAATTGACTCCATAAGAAGGGGTTTTTGGATGAGTAGTTCTCTTTGTCTTCACGCGTGCGCGCACATATAAGTTTTTGGAAATCGATCGGATTGCATTACAACAAAAATGACATTTTGCAACATACAAATTGTAACATTCACAAATAGTTAAAGATAACTATATAAATTAGACTTTCCAATATAAATGAATAATGCTATTCGTAGTAAGGGACTACAATAGTCATCCCATGTGACATCCTACTTGTGGTGATTTCATTATTAATATGAAAATCTATTTTCTAGTTTCCTTTTTTAAATTATTAAAATCATGACATATAGAATGTCATATAGGATGACTACTGTAATTACTTACTACGAATAGCATTATTCAATATATATTCCTAATTAATCCGAAATAAATGAAAATAAAATCTAATTTTATTAAATAAAACAAATTTATCTAGAAATAGAAAAACGCATTCTAAGATCCATAAACAATGAAATTTGATCCTAACACATCAAATTCATTAGAATTTATAATCTTTTAAAATCATCATAATCTCAATTGAGGATATCCTCGTAAATTTACCCCACCCATTTAATAAATCCCACCCAATTAGAATTTGACCCAACATGCAAAAAAAAAAAAAGAAAAATTTGTCAATCCAAACAAATTCACAATATTACCTATCAAAGCTAAACTCAACCAAAATACACAGACGTTCAAGCACCTTTGTTGATTTAATCTTTTCACTAAATTTAACTAACATTTCTCTTAAATTGATTTTAATGGGGGAGTTTATGGGTGTTTTTGTGGAGACCAGGGGGTCATTGGCGGAATAGGAGTTTATGGAATTCTCCTCATGAGCAAGGACAACACTCAAATCAATCTATTTCATGCGGTTAGTCGCTAACAATTAAAAGGGGTTCAGACGATTGTGTAAGGAACAAACCTCTTGAGACAAAATCCCAAAAATGGGTGTCTTCTTTGGCAAATATTTACAATTCGAAAAAGAAAGATTTTAAAGTTAAACTAAGAAATTGAAATTACATATTCTCTGTTAAGAGTGTTTGATTCGGGATCATTTCTTCTATGCCTTCTTTTCTTTTTATACTCATTTGATAGTCTCTTTGTAGAGAACCGCTTGACAACTGCCTGGCATTCTGTAACTATCCACTTTCTTC
>CAIGRB010149278.1:10423-23981 GCA_903798255.1 Fraxinus quadrangulata
ATGAAAAATATTATTTTATTAAAAAATATGTAATTAAAAATAACTCCATTTTTCATTTAACCCTTCGAGGGCTTCTACCTAAAATGAAGAACTAAAGATGCTACACATGTGCACAAGTCCGTTGGTACGCGCTTTAGCTAACATGCAGCTTTTAAATCAAATTATTACACCTTTACTTTATGTGAATATTGAAGGCTTGTTTGGAAGATATTTTTTTCTCAAAATTATTATTTTACCACTTATTTGGTAAAATTCATAGATATTTTTTATTAATTAATTACACATTCTTCTAAAAAAATCATTTTTCAAAATAAATAAATTGGGCCTTGTTGAGTTCAATTGTATATAATTTGATTAATTTAACAAAACAATCATATTTTGGCTCATCAAAGCATATAAACATTTAATTAATGCTCCACTAATTTAAACATGTAATAAATCTTTGGGATTTTGGAACTCTAATTTTTATTTATTTCTTCAGCATACAGAATAATTAATACCCATTAAATCACAAATAATAATAATAATAATACTAATAAGGATGATGATCTACTGCATAAATCACCAGAGAGAAATACAAATAACAATAATAACAACTCGATCGAGAGAGAGATCCAAGTCAGTGCCTCAAGAGTGCAATAGCGGAGAAGAGAAGAGAGGTGGTAATGACGGCGCCGGAGACTGGCAAAGAGAACGCATCTCCTTTGTCTGGTGAAGGCGCCGGTGCCTGAGCAGAGACGGCGACGGAGAGAGCCACGAGGACGTATGCTAGCAAGGAGGCCTTCACAATGCTGCTAATAAGTTGCGCCATCGGTTAAATAATTATTCTCAGAAGAAAGAGGCAAATGTGTCTGTGTGAGGCTCAATGGTTCCTTCCTTGGTGTTGAATTTATTTAGAGAGGTTGTGGGGTCCACGGGGTGACAGCTGGTGACGGGAAACAGAACACAGGTCTGCTGATGGATTAAAAGTAGTGCAGTTTAGCCTGTGAAAGTCTGTGACGATATAATTCACCGCGTATTCTCTGTCACTGGACAACAAATACAACCATTATTGTCTGCTATCTAATTATATTAATTATTAAAAAGAGGTTAGGTCCGTTCCGTCTTAGCCCCGCTCATTGCAAGTCAAAATAAAACTTTTATTAAAATTATAAAATTTAATGAGATGCGTAATAAAAAAATTATGAGTATAATAAAATAAAATGTTTGATTAAAATTAATTATTAATTTTAATTAAAAAAAATTATCTGATTCAATCAACTCAAAACAGATGTTATGAATAAAACTAAAATCGAATTAATCAATTTGTTCGAGAAATACGATATTACAATCACAATAAGAAATAAAGATCACCAAAAGCATAGAAACAATGTAATTTGCAGATGATGAAAATTTATTATAGTATGGAAAAAGCGTAAAAAGATTTTTTGTTCGCAATGTTTCTAACTTAATCTAATCATAATAAATAGACAACTATAAATAGAGAACAAATAAAGGATTTTCGAATCCTAATTGTAGAGTTGTAGTTGAAGTAAAATACAAGAAACGAAATCCAAAATGAAATAGAGGAGGAAAAATCGCACAAGGTAAAAACAGCTTAGGTGGAGCCGTGACGCCATGGCGCTACGGCACTGGGCCAAAATCTCTTGACTCGTCTATTCTCGAGTCCTTTACTTCAAAATTTGATTTTCTTTATCACAATATCTTCTTTAAGTCCAACACAAGGATTTTCAAATAAAATTTCAACTAAAATTTGTTAAATAGTTTTCGAATAAGATTCCAAAAAGATTCTAAATAGAATTTCTCTTAACGTACATTTTAATTAGAATTCTCAATTATTTTCGACAAAGAATTCGGGTCACACCCCAATTCTAACAACATGAATTATTAAGTAATGACATTTTTGTGTAACATGCTGGTGGGAATTTTTTTTATAGAAAACCCCTTCGAGGATGAGGATTTCTGACTTGTTCATCAATGAAGTGAAATAGATTTAAAATAGTTAATTTTATGAAATTATTCTAATTGTTCAGCAATAAGACCTTTTTTGTTGTTAAATTACAGTTCAAATCAATTTAAAATGGATTGCTCTTCATAAATTTTATTGATTTACTCATAGAAGTGCAGTTTTGAAAGCACTATTTAACTACCTAATTCCTCTCTAAAAAAAAAAAAAAAAAACTTACTATTTTTCTATATTGTCCATTGGAAGTTGGGCTATCTCCCTGAGGTCTTTGTTAGAATATATACAAAGTATATTACCTAGTTCAAAACAATTTCTTACCCAGTTGGCTGGTGCTCCTGGATAAAAGTTTATCTTATTGTACCTTCCATAGTGGAGAGTTTTCATCAACTTTCCTATCTCCAAATACCAGTCGGACAAGACATTAAAAATAACAATAAAGAATGTTACTTCTTCACAGTTATCTTTTTTAGGAATTTTTGTTCCATGGCATATTTTCACAATATCCTTTGGATCAATATTTTGAATAGTTAGCTTAGGTAAATTTTGGCTTGATGAAGAGCTACCTTCACTACCTTTAACATCTTTAATATCTTCCCTATGGGAATTTTCATATCTTTTTTACCAGTAATAGGCTTAAGTATTCCCTGTGAAGGGGTTCCTATTACCTTCTTCTCTTTTCCTTTATCCTCGGGAAGAGCGCTAGTATTTACTGGTCCCTGTGAAGAGATACTAGACTTGGTACAAGTTTCTTCTGCCACTAAGGCTATATTTTTGTCTCGAAAACTATCTTGCATATTTTTGTACTCCTCGCTTTACAGCAATGAGTTCTTTCATGTTTATCGCATACCTTGTTTCAATTTCTTTGAATGTTCGTGATGTGTAGCCTGTAAGTATTTCAGGGCAAGAGCAATTCTTTTCACATTTATATTCATTATGATTCTTTTTAATTTTTAACACTGCACCCCAGTAATTATCTGAAGCATCAGTTTCAAGTATAAAGAAATTTTCTTCTTGTGGAATTACAAGTTTAGGCAGAATTTTTAATTCCTCTTTTACCTTCTTTATATTTTTGCAATCTTGTTCTTCTCAAGACCATATTACATTTTTTCTTAATTTTGGAAGAAAATAATTTTTTAATTTAGCACAATTTTCAATGAATCCTTAGCAAAATTTAGTATTCCAAGAAAGTTTTGTAATTATTTTTATCTTTGATTTTTTCAGGAAATTCTTGAAAATTTTCACAAATATGAGATTGCAATTGCAATTCTCATTCCTTAATAAATAATCCTAAAAATTATATTTCTGTTTTAGCTATTTCAACTTTTTTTTGAGAAAGTGTAATACCATATTTTTTCATAATATAACAAAATTTCTCAAGGTGTTCAATATGTTCATTTATATTATTTGAATGAACAAGTAAATCATGTACATAGACAATACAGAAATGAGTAATTGATTTAATTGCCTCATCTATTCTTCTTTGAAATATCTGTGGTGCATTTTTCAATCCAAATGGCATTACATTCCATTCATACTGTCCTAAAGGACTGAGAGTACTAAATGCAATTAGTGATTTACTTTTTTCTGTAAGTACGATTTGTCAAAAACCTGACTTACAATCAAATTTTAAAAATATCTTTTTGTTTTGTACTTGTTTAATGAGAGTATCCTTATTAGACAAGTAATATCCATCAAATTTAGTAACTTCATTTAATTTTTTATAATTTATCACTATTCTGGCTTTTTCTCTTTTTATTTCACTTTATTTTCTAACCATAAAGGCTGTGCAACTATGTGGACTTTTACTAGGCCTTATTAATTTGGCTTCTAATAGTTCTTTTATTTGATTTTTAAATTCATTTTGGTCTTCTACACTATATTTTATTGGTTTGACTCTTAATATAGTGTCTGGATTGTTTAATTATATATTTGCTTTTACTTTTTCTTTGTTCCATTTTTCTAATGGATTTTCAAAGTAAGTTTCTGAAATTTCTTTTTTCAATTTTTCTAACTTACTTTCTGTTGTCATTTTTAGAACTGTAATTGGATTAAATTTTTCTGTATTCCAATATCCACCACGCTGGGTTGAGGAGCTCTGATGATTTTTTTTTTGTATGCTATACTTATAGATTTAGTTATTTTTGGAGTAAATATTTTATGTGCACAAGGAGTTGTGAACATATATCTATCTATATATTGTGTTAATGGCGCATATTCTAGTAGAAAATTTTGTCCTAATAAAATATCACACCCAATCGATGTTGACAAATATATTGTATCAACAAATACTTCTCTAAAAGATATCAGAAAAGGTAACTTGCGTATTATATTTACTATATATCACCTTATTTCCTCGTGCTGTTGTAGCAGTGACTACCTTTTTGAATCATATTTTCAGTATTCAGATGGTAGCACATTTGGCAAGCATAAGCTTATTGTACTTCCTGTATCTAAGTAAGCATGAAATTTAATTCTACAATAACTTTTTATATTAAGTATAACTTCAATATATGGGCTCATGGGATTAGTATTAATTACTCTTTCCACGATAACAATGGTTTTATATTTTCATCTATTCTTGATATGATGATTGGATTATCATCAACGGTTATCTTAAGATATCCTTGACAAATTTTATAAGGGCTGAATTTTTCAAGAAAATTCATTCCTAACAATATGGGTGAACGATTAACTCCATATCGTTCATCTTTATGTAAAATGATTTCTTTAGTATATTCTTTCTGATCCTCTCCTGTAAGAGGGAATTTTACATATTTTCTTATTTTCAAATTACTTTTCAAATAATCCTTGAATACATATGGTTTTGTCAATTCAAAGTCTAATAAATGGTTAACAAATTTAGCATTTACATGACTTTTATCAGCTCAAGTATCTATGAAGATAAGAAGATTTTTCTTGTATCCTTCTTGATTAACATATCTTGTTTTGATATAATATTGTGAACTTGATGGTTCAGCAATACTTAATTTTTAAATTGGTTTATTTTAGAGTTTTGTCTAAATGGAAATCTTGCTATAAGATTATCTCATTCTAGACTAACACTATTTTTTCTTATCAATTTTCCTTCAGAATTGATTTCTTTTGCTTGTTTGTGAAAATCAAGCATTATTTGTTCTGGTATGGTAACTTCATATTCTTGATACTTTCTGGGAGGTATATATTGAGCTAATTCTTCAAAGTCTTTATGTATGATAATATTATCAGTTATCTTTCTCAAACTGTTATGATGGCTAGTACTAAAAGAAAAAATTGATTTTATGCTTATACTGATAGCCTTACTTTTTCTTAATATTTTTAAGTTTTCAATTCTATAATATAGATTGAAACTCTGATCAATATTTTCATCAATTAATGAGACAGCATAGTTTGGTTTTACAGTGAATATTATCTTTTGATAAACTAGATTTTCTACAACAGTTCTTAATAAAGCATCTATAGGATCTTGTAGGATTCTATTGTCCATACAATATATTTCTATTGGAATATTCATCCTTTCTCTAAAAAATCATTTTATCATAATTTGGATTCCTCCTAATCTCTATACATTTTAATTTGCTTCTTACATTTTCTGGAATCTTAGATAATTTCTGTCTTACCCATTCCTTTGTGATTATAGGAATTCTTGATTTTCCCATTGTGTCTTCTATATTAATATATATATTTCTTTATAGTTCATACTTACAATTGTTTTATTTACTCTTGGTAGTATACCCAAGAATCCTTGATGGAAAACATCTTTTTCTTGTAAGTCTAGTATTTTCTTCGTTATTCCTTTGTATTTTCTAATAACAAAGGTAATTTCTTGATTTATTCATTCCACTGAGTCTTCAAATTCCTCAGTTGTTTCTACTTCTATTTCTTTATTGATTTGTTGTATTTCTTGATTCATATATACTATCTCATCAGGATCTTCTTCTGATGAAGATGTATCTAATTCATAAATACTACTGCATTCGCTACTTAATTCATCAAAATATTCTATTGGTTCTATATCACTCTCATTTTGAAATTCTTCATAAATTCTAAGAGTCTTTATGTTTTGTCTATTTTTCATTTTAGGACATTGAAGGGCAATGTGTCCTTCTTCATTATATATAAAACATCTATATTTCTTAACATATTTTGGTTTAAGCTTTTTAGTTCAATTTATTTTCTTGAAATATTTTTTATGTGATTTAAAACCTCTTTTTTTAAACTTATTATATTTCTTAAATTTCCTTTTATATTTCTTATAAGGTTTATATCTATTTTTATGACAACCAAATTGTTCAATTTGGTCAGTATCTTTGTAACAGCGCAAAATTTTTTTTCTTATCTTATAAGTTTTCTTATTTTCTAAAACTTCTCTACACCAGATTCCTATCATTCTTTTGGTAAATTGAATTCTACTTCCAAGACTATCTATATTTATACCATCTTCTTCTCCAAGAGGTAGTAATTTCTCGTATTCTTTTAATAACTTGATTCCCCAAGGGAATGGCAACTTTGTAAAATAAGATCTTAGTATACGTTTATTTTTTTGATAATTTTCTTGGTTTAATACATAATATAATTCTTCAAATTTACAAGTGTATCTTTCTAATTCACACATATCACATATTTTTAAATTTTCCATAGCTATCATTCATTCATTATATTCCTCTTATTTTCTAGTTTCTTCATCTGTTGTATATCTATGTCCTAAGAATTATATTCTCAATGCTCTTTCAAGTCTTTTTAATATTTCTTGTATGTTTTGTTCATTTAGGTTATTCATATTATCTAATCCTTCAATTGTATTATTACCATATTTTATTCTTAATTTTATATTTTCCGGTAGCTTTCTCCACCATTCAGATACACTTCCTCTGAATGTATGTTCTATAAATCCAAAAGTTGTATATGTTTTCCATTTATTAAATTGTATAGTTAAGTCTGTACTTTTTATCCATGTTTCAATAACTTTATCTTTATCTACACAATCTAAGTCTAACCAAATCCCTGTCGTGTGGATTGGTTCATTATATGATTTCATTGGATTTGTTTCTTTTACAAATTGTTTTTTTACGTTACCAGTATATCTCCTTTGTGTTTTTCTATATTGGTTAATACCATCTTTATTAGGTATTAGTATACCATAGGGATAATCATATTCTTCATCACTACTAATTTCTTTTTTTATATTGTGACTAGTTGTAGGATTTGTAATCATTTTTGTATTCTCCATTTTTTCAGTTAATTCTTCTAACTGTTTTTTATATTCTTCATATTCTTCTCCAGTAAATTCTAAGAATTTTTGTTCTAATTCTCCAACCTCTGCGATCATATATTGTTTTATTTCATGATTTTTTCCTTTATCTAAATTTTTCTGTGTTATTCTATACTCTTGAGATGGGTTAATTATAATTTTATCTTTTCCCTTGAGATTTTTCTCTAAGAGAGCATTACATATTTGTATATTATACTCTAGATTTTCTAACTTTCTATGTACATCTTCAAAACTTTCATTTGTACTATTTTTAGGTAAATAAGGATAATTTGATTTTTTATATTTTTCAACCCTTTTTAAAAATTCTTCAATTATATTTTCTTCGTCTATTATATTCATTTTTATTTTAGGTTCGTAACTTGGCTCTGATACCATTTATACCAGAGTGTGCACAGATAGGGAAATTTTATCTTTTTAGATTTCTTAACAAATCAGTAGATTTGTAAATATTTAAAAGATTACAATAAAATGTATAAAATTGACTATCTTTTGTTAAAGTTTTTTCTTCAATAATTATATCTAATTCATCAATTCTTCTTTATAAATCGAAAACTCTTTTTTGTATATCTTTTTATAATCTAATTGCTTGTTTAGCTATATAAGCATTTTTACATTTTAATTTTGGATCTAAGTATTTTGTAAAGAATTCTCTTAGATCTTCTCTTTGACAATTTAATTGATTATCTGTTGCTATTCTTAGATTAATAAAATCTTGTATAATATTTGGAGTTAAATTTATAAAAGATTCTATATTCATATATCTTGAGGTTTTGAATAAAGTTTTTTACTAATTATAGTGGCTTTGGTTGCAAACTTTTATATAAGGGTATTTTTGGAAATTATTTTTCTGTAAATCTTCTGTAAGTGAATAGTTCTGTAAGTGTAGAATTATTCTACAATAAATTCAAGTATAACGAAATACTATGAGCCTCTTTTAATTATTGGACTAAGACGTTTATATAATAAGATTTAGGTAAAATCCTTGGTCAAATTGATTTTCACATAGTTTGAGAAGGAAAAAAAAAAAGCAATTCCCTTTTTTTCAATTGGACTTCTTTTCTCATGTAACTTTAGTCATTCATTTTTTAATGTTTGTATTTAAGTCCTCTTTATTCCAAACTCATTAATAATTGACCTGAGGGAAGCTTCGAAAGTTTTCAATTTAGTCCGAAAGTTTCCAAATGTCGAATTTAACTCTCAAAACATGAATTTTTATAGAATCCTTAATTAATACATTCAATTGATCACTCTCAACACTTTCTAAAATGCTTAGAATCAAATTCAATTAAACTCCAATAATTATTTTTCACACAAATTATATCCAAGTTGAGATTTTTCCTACAATTACCATAATTTACACATCGCTAAATTTACGTCTAAATAAATAAAATAGAAACCTGGATAACCACATAAAATGCACATATCGAATGACATTGAAAAATTGTTTATGGACTGCTGTTAGAGCCACAAGTGAACATGGTTGGCTGGTAGAGATTCAAAGGATGTGATATTGATCCTGTAGCATATGGATGGCTTGAGTTGAATCCCACTTCGAAATGGAGCAAATCATACATTAGGGAGTGGAATAGGTGTCATATGCTCCTTAAACACTTATGTAAATATTTATCAGCACTATCCTGAGTGCACGGGAGAAGCATATTCTCACTATGCTTGAAGAGATAAGGATATCTTTGAAAACCAAGTTAGGCACAATGAAAACCAAAACTCTATATGTGGTTCATACAAATGCAAAGACATGTACATGTCGTGTTTGGCAATTGATTAAGATCCCTTGTTCCTATGTCATTGCTTCATTTCTTTATCGGAGTGTGCATTCTATTAGGACTATGTTTGACATAACCCATCTTGAATCACTCTAGTAGACCCGACACGTAGTGTACGCTGATGGTAGATATAAGCTAAGTGTAAGACCTATCACTAAGGCAACTTTGACCTGCTTTGACAGTTACATATTTTTATAAATGTTTTTGACAAAGTTTACCTTGTAATATGGATTAAAACCAGCTAAACAATAATCAATTTTTTCAAACATGTACATATAATTTAAAATAGGTACACCGCCCGCTTAAAATACCAAACTATTCAAAATACAATACTGGTAAATCGACATTTATTATTATTTACAAATAAAAGTCTCCAAAAGCACTGAAGATACCAAATATGTAGTGAGCCCATGATATAAATACATAACTTACATATTGACTTATCTGACAAAAGATGCATGTATCTCAAAAGAAATATGAACTATATAAACCTAACAAAATGAGTCATACAACTACTAACAATGTGTGGCTCAACTCAGTGGATCAATATGATGCAACACCGCTCAACTCAGCTACTATCTGATAAGAAAAAAAGTAACAAAATATGTGAGCTTGTAACTTAGTGAGTGGATATTTCGCAAATAAGTATACTTTTTTCATATATGTAAACTTTTTGAAAACTCTTACCTATGCTATTGTAATTTTAAGAAAGTCTGAAATTTGATAATACTTTTAAAACTAAAGTATAATGGAATCATAATTTTTTTTACTCTTTATTCTGAATAAACAACTATAAGGTAAAATGAATATAAGAAATTTGATATTAATAAATGTAAGTGAGAATATCTTTTTACAGTACTATAATCTGAAATCTCTACTATGTAAACTGAATAAACTAAATCATGTAGTTTGAAATCTAATAAACTGCGTAATAATGAAAAATCACACCAAAAAGGTACTCAGAATAACAATACTCATGTGTTGATTAATATCGATATATATGGCAAAGTTATTCAATTCAGAAATTCTATAATTTTGTAATTCTGATCATACACGCGCAGAGCTGCCCGAATGCTATAATATGGTCATACACTATGAAAACATATTCACAATAGTGTAGAACTGGTAAATCTCCATAATGGTCATACACTGTGAAAACACATTCACACAGTGTACAATAGGTAAAATCACATGAGTACTTTCTGATGGTTTTAAAAATAGTTTTAGATACGTTGAAACATACTAACATAACATGCCAACGAAATTATTATCTGAACTGTATTAAACTTTTAAAAGAACTAATTATACAATTCATTTTATTATGAAAATCATGTTGTCAATTCAATTATAAGAAATATATAACTTTCTGATCTACTATAAATTTAGTAAATACTTATTTTTGAAAAATAAAATTTTCCACTTATTCAAGACAAGTTACGGTCTGGGATGGTTGGTAAGTTTTTTCAATTTCTTCGTCACCACCTGAAATACGATACAAAAAATCAATTTAATCACTAGCAAATGAAGAAACCTTAATATTTAATGATGGAATACTTAAACTTGATTTTTCGATACTTGAATAAATTCCCCTAAATTTCTATATTCAATTGGAGCTAATTCTACTTTCTAGGCATTTCACTTTTCTTTATTTTATTACAATTACCTTCATCCCAAACATAAAAGCAATTCCTTCTTCAAATCTAGTGGAAACTAGTAACTATAATTCAACCAATTTAACTTTCATCTTATTCCATAAATTTATGCTTTCATATGAGTAATTCCATCAACATAACAATTCCACAAACTATTTCTACTTAAATATCTAATTAAAAATTTTAGAATTTGCTAGAATTGTTTACCTTCATTCAAATGGAAATTTATCAATAAACCAACTTGAGCAAGAAATTATACTCCTTCCACTAAATCTGAAATTTAAACCAACAAATTAGAAGCCTAAAAATTTAACAACACCATTCCATAAAAATTTACTTCTTTACCTCTCGAAGAAATGAAGAACTTGAACTCAAGCTTATAATAGTTGGCACCTAACTTTCTTCCTTCTTTTTCCTTTTCTCTTCCTTTTCCCTTTCTTTCCTTTCCTTTCTTTTTTTTTTTCCTTTCTTTCTCTGCTTCCCACAGTTTCAACCTCTGTTTGTTTTCTCTAGAGATGGCAAAAAATCCCATTAAACTCGATACCTGTGAGGTCTCGCCCCAAACGGGGCCGGAATTACCCGCTTAATCGAGGATTCGGGGCGAGGACGGGGCGGGGAAGGGGCAGGGAAGGGTAATGAGGTCCCCGCCCCCATTTAATTTAGTTTTAGATTTTACTAATTAAATTTTCAATTTGTTATATGTAATGGGCCGACCCCTTACTTGACCCGATGAAAAAATTAAATGAACAGTCAAGCCACAAACCAATTCTCATCTCTCAATTCTTCCCAGACGGCGGGCCAGACCTAGAATCTCAATTTATTCATCCTCATTTCATTCAAGTTAATGTGAGGACAATGACAGTGAGGCGGCGGCGGGGCGAGAGTTTTCACAGTAAGTCACCTGCCTGTTGATCTTGTTCTCTATTCTTTTCAGTTCAACCTACCCTCTCCCCAGACGTAGAACGGCAAAAGAACACTGGAAAAACCTAAGCATTGGTCTCCTTTAACAGATAGTGCAGTTTGAAGTTTTTTTTTTGTAAACACATGATTGGATATTTATGCACACGCGGAGTAACAACGTTAAGTGGAGTTATCTGTGTATATAAGTATGTATTTTATAGGTATATATACCCAGCATTGCCGAACTCGTATAGCTTTCCACGACCGGATAAGATGATGAGGGCAACCTCAGCATGACAAAGCACAGAAAGCTCATAAGCTTTCTTGAGAAGCACATTTCTTCTCTTTGAAATTGTCACCTGCCTATTGATCTTGTTCTCTATTATTTGAAAATGTTACCTGCCCATTTCTTTTCTTTTAGGATCGTGTGTGTGGAGTGGAAGGGTTTGTGAGATGTATAAATGGGAGAATTGCAGGCGGGGTGAATTATTAAGTGGGGGTACGTCGAACTTTCAAGATTTTTCGTGGGAACTATTAAGTGGGGGCACTTATTAGTGTGAATTCCTTATTTTTGTCATAACCCAATCCTATGACATTAAGTGGGGGCACTTATTAGTGTGAATTATTAAGTGGGGGCACTTATATTTGTACATCTCTAATTATGACATACCATATGTAAAATTTGAACTTATAGTAATTGTGTGCAATTTCTGTGACATTCTTGATCTATGTGTGCGTGCCCGCGCCTATTATTAACATATTAAAATCTTGGATCATTGATGTGAAGTTTTTTTATTTTTATTTCAAATGTTCGGATCACCTAATTGTACACCAGTGCCGAGCGTTGGAAGTACTCCAGTACGATCAAGTAATAATCCATTGTTGGAAGACTTACCTAATCAGGCAAACACACAACAAGATCTAATAGACTTGTGTGAGGAGGGGGAGGAGAGTAGTGGACAATGTAAGAGAAGGAAATTAACTTCGGTAGTGTGGAATCACTTCAAAAAAAAGTCATTGGGGGAATTAGAAGGCAATTTGTAATCATTGTGATAGAAAATTAGGTGGTAACAGTAAGAGTGGGACAAAACATTTGCATGATCAATTAAAAATATGTCGACGCCGAAATCAAAAATACATTAAGCAGACAATATTTAATCCAGTAAATGGAGCTTGTGGAAAGGTTTCATTGGGTACTTACACCTTTGATCAAGACAATGCTCGGAGGGAACTTGGAAGTACGATAATCTTGATGAGTATCCACTTTCAATGGTTGAACACATTGGATTTAAAAAATTTACAAATGTTTTGCAACCGTTGTTTAAGAATGTTTCTCGTAACACTATAAAGAATGATATTTTGAAATTTATGATTACGTGAAATTGAAAGGGATGCGCTTATTGGAGAAAAACAATGGCAAAATTGCAATTACTAAAGACATGTGGACTTCTAATTAGAAGAAACGATTCATGGCTATCACTGCGCATTTTATAGATGAAGCTTGGAAACTTCAAAGTTTCGGATCTTGAGATTGAAAAGATTAGGAAATTTTGTCACAAGCTGCTAAATGAGTATAGAGCAAGACATGGATTAAGTGGGAATGTGACTGAATTTTCAAGTGGGATCGAGGCATCCACTAGTACTAATAGTACGAAGTCAAAGCTTGATATTTTTTTGGACGAGCCTCTATTACCTAGATCTAATGATTTTGACATATGGCATGGTGGAATGCAAATTCAACAAAATATCCTTCTTTGCAAAAAGTTGCAAGAGATATTTTAGCTATTTTAGTATCCACAGTGGCATCAGAGTCTGCATTCAGTACTAGTGGTAGATTTGTTAGTCCACACAGAAATATGCTTCATCCAAACACTTTGGAGGCTTTGATGTGTGCTAGAGATTGGTTATGGGCTGACATTCATGGTACGAGAAATACAAATTCCTTTGATTTTCATAATTGTGTTTTTTATTATTTCTTTGCTGCTAA